>ML296679.1:100095-125475 GCA_005239495.1 Nicotiana undulata
AAAAAAAAAAAAAAAAACTAATATGTTCTCTATTATTCTCTTGATTCATTTTTTATTTTTTTGGCTATCTATAAAATCCTATGAGAATTACATCATTTCTCCCCGAAAACCATTCTAGAAGAAATTCCAATCCATTTTTTTCTAATATTAATTTGAATTGGTTTAAAGACTCACAATATCAGCTTGAGCCTGGATTGCCTCATAATGAACTTTCTCTGCAGCAATATCCGCAAGCCGGTTTTTTTCCTGCTTTCTCATCACATCAAACACCTTTTAACCAAAACCAATAAACCCAAAATTAGATTAATTCTTTCACCATACCAAATATAAAAATTGAAAAAAAAAACAATAGAACTAATTAAGAAAAAATATTACCTGTTTGTGATAGGGAGAGCTATTGATTTCTCTAAGAGCTTTTGCACCCCTCTCCAATGATTCTGGATTGAACCCTCCTCTTGAATCTTCAGGAGGATCATTTGAATCCGACCCGGATTGAGTGCCCGACTGAGGAGCCTGTGGTGGAGGAGATGGAGATGAAGAAAAGGGGGAGAAGCGAAAGGGAGCGTCGGCGTACGCGCGGTTGGGGAAAGTGGAACATGAAGCTGCTGCGGCAGCTGCAGCTGCCATTGCTGCCACTGAAGACAACTTCGAAGCAGCCATTATTACAACATTGAAATGGAGTGAGACGGAGTTCTGTAATGTCTGGTACCAGAGCTTAAACCCTGCGACTATGGCGTGTAGTCAAAACTAGGGTTTAAGAGGATTGATTAGTTGACCAGTTAGATTTGAGCATGTCGATGTTGTTGGGGAGATTGTTGTAATTTTACTTCCACCTTTCGTCGAACATTTCTTGGGCGGGGAGTAACCGAGGGGTTTGGTCCAATTGGTTAATGTTTGAGAGGACCCAGTGCTGTAATGTTCTACTATGAAAAGCCTGGCCCAACAAGGTAGATGTAGCCCAACCTAATACTTTCGGGTGGAAATGACACCAGATAGTCACTTTTGAGCATGTTGTTTAAAATACATGTAAAGTTTCTAATGTATCTAAAGATTAATCAATTCACTCAAATTTCAGGATACTAACATTTTGAAGTTAAAGCTAGCGTTTGGTTATAGATTTCAAAATTTGTTTGGAAAAATCTAATTTGGGTGAAGTTTGATTTGAAGATGAAAATGTGTTTGGACATCAGTTTCAAAACATATTTTTCAAATTTATTTTGGAAAAACATGAAACATGACTTATACCCACAAGTTCTAAAAACTATATCACAAATATCCAACAGTACCATTATCAATAACATTCATTATATTATCGCAAATCGTAGTCCTGAAAATAAATAAATTTGATACAAAATTATCATTTTATAATGAACTACATGATACAGTATTAGATGACCGAGAAGACGAAGCAACATTGTTACAAAATAATAAATGGTGGGTTCTTTTATAAAATACAAAAGTTTAGGGCAATTTTTAAAAAATATAATAGTGATATTTTGGCCCAAAACCAGCTATTGAGCTGATTTGAGATTTGGCCAAAATATTGGCAAAATCTACGGCCAAACATGCTTTTGGCAAATAAAACTTATTTTGGCAAAATCTATGACCAAACGGATCCTAAATCTCAAGATTCAAACTTTAGGACATTGTGTCCTTAAGTTCGGAAATTGTATCTAGAAATTCAAATCTTACAATAACGACAACAACAACAACAATCCAGTAAAATCTCATTAAGTGGGGTCTGGGGAGAAAAGTGTGTACGCAAACCTTACTCCTATCCCGCTGGAATAGAGAAGCCGTTTTCGTTAGACCTTCGGCCAGAAATTCAAATCTTGTGTCCTGAATTTAAAATTGCAATTCAGAAATGATGACGGTTATAGTGAAATTTTACTATTGCGGATTGCTATTTGTCTAAGGCCATCTCTAACCCTCCCCCATTTTCCCATAATGGGAGCAATTTTTGCCATAATTAAGCTCCAACCCTCCCCCATTTTTGCCCCCAAAATTGGTGATGAATAGTATTTCCTCAAATATGGGGGTACACTATTCATCTCCCCCATTATTATTCATGCATATTTTATTATTATTTTATTATTTAACTCTTTTAATTTATCTCTTTATATATAACTAATTATGTTTATGTAATATCTTCATAATATTAATTTTACATCTTTAACTTTGGCATATAATTTTGATAAATTATTTTTCGTGCATTTATTATTTTTATGTGATAATACATGATATAATGACTACATGTATTATACTGCACAACATGATAATCGAGAATGAGCGTGATCTTAATGCACCAATTCAAGATGATTTAGAAGCTCCACCTCCAACGGTAGAAATGGCAGACGCAGTAGATGAAAATCAACGATTTCAATAATTTTTAGCTTGACATAGAAGAATTAAGGACAAAGATGCTCATTTTGCACTTCGTAATGCATTAATAGATCATCTTTGGGAGAATACTAGAGGTTGAAGTTGATTATTTATGTAGTATTTTGAATAAATTTTATCGTTATGTAATATGTATTTAATTAATCTTGTATCACAATGATTTCACTTTATTTGAATAATTAGTTAATCTATAATAATTGCTTACAAATTATATTATTTAAAATTTTATGGAATTTTTTTAATGAAAATTACAAATTAATGAAAATAAAAGATGAAATTTGTTTAATGTAATTTAAAAAATAAAAATTGAAATGAAAGATAAGAATATAATATAGAAGATAGAGAAGAATATTCTCTTTTGGGAAAAAAAAATAGGAGAATGTTTGGAGTAAGTTATCCCCATAATGGGGAAATTTCCATTTTAGGGACCAAAATGGAGGTAAAGGTTGGAGATGACCTAAAGCCAAAGTACTGATCTTCCTCGAAGAGTTCTGGTCGCTGATTAACCTACGTGTAGTTACCCCAATACATCTAAGATTGCAGAAGGTTGAAAAAGTCGTAACAAGGAACGTTTTTTCTCCTTTTATTTTCTTTTTTTGTTTTTACCCATGTAGGTTATTGAAATTTGAAGTTGTGAGAATTCAGCTAATTATATTTCTTACCGAATTCAACTCTTATTTTTCTACTTATCTTATTTTGTTTATTGTCAAATAACTACTTATCCTTCTCCCACCACCCCCGTTTAGGATTTATAGTGCTTTCCACTTTTCATTCTCGAGTTATAATAAAGTATTATCAAGTTAATTGTTTACCAGCTCTCTTAATCATGAAATTGAAGATGCTTAAAATCGGGTTTAGTAGCAACTAGAAATCGAATGTGTAATTCTTTCTACGTGAAAAGAAAAAAAATCAAAGGGTAAAGTACAATAATTATATATAAAAAATATTCAAAAAAATTACTATAATATCCTGCACTTCAATTTTATAAATCTACTGTAATTTTGGGTTTTGGATATTTTAATCCAATTTTCGGATGTTTTTTTCCACAACAAACTCCCTGTAGAAATGTATAGGGGTTAAAATGTAATTCTAGTCCTGCATTTTGGTTTTCTTTTTTTGGGGGTCATAAAAGATTACTAACTTCATTACTACGTTGCAAAATATACAAAGGGCAATGTGCTCGTGGCACTTGTAGGGGTTGATGGTACATGTGGAGGTACTATTGACCTAGGATCCATATGTGGATCAGTACAAAAACTACGAACTACGTCACTACTTGGATCCACTGGGGATCATTACAAAAGCTAATCAGATTGTTACTGGAGGGGGAGCGGAGATCATAGTTGTGCATGAGTTTACATTACGGGGGGCAGGGGTTTTTTTTTCAGGTAACAAAAACGCAAGAGTTTACAAATCTCTGGCTCGTTGACCCTGCTTGGTTTGAGTGGAAATCTTGGTAGGCAAACGGTGGTGGTGCATCAAAAAGTTGGAGGCCGTTGCTGCACGATAATTGGGTACCATATTTTGCTAAACCATCACCTACCATATTTGCCTCCATGTATGTATGCTGAAGAAGCGGGTCACCCAGCTGCCTGAGCAGCAACTTGCAATCATTGATCAAGTTAGTGTAGTGAGGATTATTTGTATGGATTAAAGTGATTACCTCATTGGCATCGATATTAATCTCCCATGGGAAGTAACCATGATGTAAGGACAAGCGCATGCCGTAAAGCAAAGCAGTTAGTTCCATTTGTATGATAGTGACAAACTCTATATGTTTAAAGTATCCTAATATCCAGTTCCCTTCAGAGGATTGTATGACTCCTCCTATTCCTTTTACTTCCAGGAGTCCTAGTTGCTCCTTCAGTGTTTAATTTGTAGTGGTTGTGGTTGGGAGGTTAACATTTGATGTAGAGAGGTGTTGGTTGATTGTTCCTGTGTGGTCGCGACGTGAGGAAGTGGAACTCCTCAGCTTTACTAACAATTTGTAAATAGGGAACATGAGTGGATTGTTGGTGAAAGTGGTTTTGATTGCGTTGGATCCATATACCCCATAGACAAAAAGGAATTAGGGTTAACAGATGAATGTTATAGGGGAGATGGTGGTTACATAGGTTGATTAAAAACTTGATTCGCTTAATTAGTTAAGTGGTCAGTTGTTTGAGGGTATTTATATGATTAAGAAGGCCTAGGTGGGCCCATAAAGGTCTTGAGGCAGGGCAGTCGAAGAATATATGTTGTATATTCTCCTATGTGGAACAGTGAGGACAAAGGTTGTTGTTGATAATATTAAGGCGAGCTAGGTAGGCATTTGTAGGTAGTCCATGATGGCTCAATAACAAATGAAAGTGCCTGATTTTGGGCGGAGTGGGAAGTTTCCAAATCCAAGTATGAGTGATAGCTGGAGCATTTGGGGTGAGTGCATGATAGCATGATTGGACAGTAAATTGTCCTGAAGTTGTGAGGTTCCAGATAAGGTTATGATGGTAAGTGAGGTATTGGGGTAAGTAGATGCTAAGTAATTTAAGAAGTAGTTCCTGGGGAAGATTAAAGGGTAGGTTAGCAAAGTCCCAACTATTATTATTGATGTAAAAGCTAATCGAGCGTTGGGATTCTAAAAGGGGTAGAGGACCATGAATTAAGGATCTAAGGGGAGTGTTGTGATCAATCCAACTGTCAGTCAAAAATTTGATATGGTTGTCAGTGGAGAATATCCATTTAGATCCTAGTTGACAGTGGTGCCATCCTTGTTGGATGTTTTTCCAAATGAAGGAGTCCTTTTTAGTGGTTATGTAAGTCGTGAGTAGTATAGATGCCCAAAAAGATGACGGATTCTTAAAAAGCCGCCACGCTAAGTTGGCTAGTAGGGCTTTATTTTTTGTGGAGAGATTCTGTATACCAAGACCTCCTTGGGGTTTTGGTAATGTAATTATTTCCCATTTAATCAAATGTAGTTTCTTTTTTTTTGGTTTGTTGAGCCCCAAAGGAAACGTTTATGATATATATCCAACAATGTGAGGGTATTTTGAGGTAAGAAGATATATTGCATGGTATGGTTAGGGAGAGAGTTGAGGATAGATTTGATAAGGGTAGCTCTACCTGCCATGGTAAGGTAATGAGTCTTCCAACCAGCAAGCCTTAATTTGAAGTTGTCTAGAAGGAATTGAAAATCTCTTTGTGTAGGTCTTTTGAGAAAAATGGAAAAACCTAGGTACCGACCAAAAGTTTTTCCTTCTGACATGTTGAAAGAACTGAGGACAAATTCTTTGTGAGAAGGCGAACAATTTTTAGAGATTTTTTTTTGATTTGTTAAAATTTATCTTTTGTCCGACTAAGTTGGTGAATTGAGTGAGAGTGTCAATAATGGAGTGACAAGAGGTCGTTGTTATTTTTTAGGTGAGAATAATGTCGTCCGCAAAGAGTAGATGAAAAATGCGGGGACCTGACCGGGAAAGAGTAATAGGTGACCACTGATTATAATCAATGACTTTTTCGATTGTGCGAGTGAGCATTTCCATGCATAATATGAATAGGTATGGGGAGAGGGGGTCACCCTGCCTTATACCTCTAGTGGGTACGAAATAGTGTGTTGGCGTACCATTGAATAGTATGAAAATTGAAGAAGTGGAAGCGCAAGACATAATGAGAGATACGAGGATGATGGAAAATTAAAATAAGTAAGCGTATGACGTATTAATGACCATTCTAACCTATCGAATGCTTTTTCGAGATCTAACTTGATAAGCATGTGAGGGATTCGGCCATTCATTCTTTGGAATTTATTCATGATTTCCTGAACTATGATCGCATTATCAGCTACCTTACGCTCCTTTAAGAAACTGGCTTGAGTGGGGCTTATGATATTAGATAAATAGGGCTTGATACGGTTGACAATAATTTTTGTAATAATTTTGTATATAGAGTTGCAAAGGCTAATGGGCCTAAAGTGAGTAACTTGTGCGGCATGTCGTTGTTTAATAATAAAACATAAGTAGGTGTTATTTATTTCCTCAGGGATGCATCCTTGTGTAAAAACATCTTTGCAAAAGGTGATGACTGATTGAGAAATTTCAGTCGAGTATTCTTGATAAAAGAAGGGGTGGAGACCATATGGACCAGGCGCTTTAAGGAGTTTAAAGGAGTGAATGGCTTGAGTTATTTCAATGTCTTCGAGTGGCCTGGCCGGAGGCTTCATGGGAAGTTAATACGTTGTATTGATAAAATGGAAGTGATTTGAAAGAGAGGGTGGATTCAGTGGTGAATAGAGTGGAAAAAAATTGATGAAGGTGGATTTGATAGTGGGGATGTCGTAACACCAATTTCCTGCTTGATCTTGGATAACACTAATGTGATTACATCGGCGACGATTTAAAGTTGATTGGTGGAAGAACCTTGTATTGGCGTCTCCTTCATTTAGCCAATTTATACGAGATTTTAATTACCATAAATTCTCTTCAAGTTGGAGAACAAAATTATATTCTTGTATAAGGTCTTGTTCTAGATTTTGTAAGAATGTACTTGTTGAGTAGTGTACGGAGGACTGGAGGCCCGTTAAACAAGCGAGGAGTTTTTCTTTTCTTTTTTTAAAGATATTACCAAAAGTATGGCGATTCCAATAAGTTGTCGTGTTTTGAAAGCATTTTATGGAGGGCAGTAGGTGTATTTGGTGCTTCCATATGTTAGTAATCATTGGTCGCAAATCTGGATGGGAGGTCCAGATTGTTTCAAATCAAAAGGATTTGATGCTTGGTGGTGGTGGCCCTAGTAAATTTAAGAGTAGGGGCAGTGGTCTGTCACGACCCAAATTTCCAACCTTAGGGATCGTGATGGCGCCTAACACCATACTTGCTAGGCTAGCCTATGTTAGAGTTCGCTCAACTATTTCCGTTAATTAATCATTTAAACATGATAGAACAACTTTTAAATTAAACTTGATCTAATGGCTTCCAATAAAAAATTCCAATTATAAAATAAATAAACAACGAAATAGCCACGAACTAATTATATAAATAACTGAAAACTACCCTAGGGTCTGGTATCACAATTCACGAACTACTAAAGAATACTACAAATAATGGCTGAAAGAAATAATGTATAACTGTTTTGAATCAAATAAAATAACAGTCTAAATAATATAGAGAAGACTCTTGGGATCTGCGAACGCCGGCAGATATACCTCGTGTCTCCGAAAGAAGGGATAGCTGCTCTATAAATCTCTATTGTTGGCCGATGCCTGGATCTGTGCAAAAGAGTACAGAGTGTAGTATTAGTACAACCGACCCCATGTACTGAGTAAGTATCGAGCCTAACCTCGACGAAGTAGTGACGAGGCTACAGCGGGGCATTAACAACATGTAACCGGTGACAATAATATATACAATAACACAATAAAATAATTCTACACGAACAAGAAAAATATAACTGAGACAATAAATATAAAGCAAGAAGAAAATCTAAACAAATAATAAAGTACTGCAATAACAATGAAATAACTCAGCCGCCTTTTTCCAGGGCTCAACTATAACAAACTCTCAAATAATTTACAAGTTTCCAAATTTTCACTTCAAATAAAAGTAGTGCCAAAAATATGAAACATAGTAATATAAAATAGTAGTTTTCAAATCTTTGTTTTTCTTTGAAAATCATTAAAAATATAATTGTCCTCCCTTATTGCTCCTTGTTGTGGCGTGCAACTGGGTCCACCAGACATATTATATCAATTTATTCACCCGCATCACAATCAATTATCTACCCTTGTCACAACCCCCTTATCACCGCCTTTCAAGTCAAAGCCTTTCACAATATTTATTTCTCGACAAATTGTAAATAGAACAAGTTTCACTTTAAAATAATAGTAAAATCAGAGTATGGAATAATGACAATAAAACAATGAGTGTTCCAGCCTTTATTTTATAAAAAGTAAAACATGTGTATTCTCCCTTATCATTGTCTTGTTGCGGCGTGTAACCCGATCCCACCTATTCACAATATCAAAATCAATTATTCAACCTTATCACAACCCCCTTATCACAGCCCCCTTATCACACCAATTTTGTTTATTCATCAAAAACTTTCACAGTTCAGGCCAAGCCTTTCACAACACTTTTATTTCAACAAATTTCAAACAGAAAACAGTATACCTCGTAAGCTTCAACCAATATCATTTCACAATAAAACCAATCAGAATATATATAAACACCATAACACTGTCAACCCAACTCAGTCTTTATGTACCATGATAAAATCAAGAGAACAACCAACAGTTTTAATACACTTGCCACAACAATTGGCAACAATCAATTAAAACCAAACAACCACGTAAACCTCAACATCATAAAATAGTTAAACTGCATTCCTCATCATTTCCTCAATATTATGAAAAATGAAACCAACAGGAACATATATATATATATATATATATATATATATATGCCAAATCGCTCAACCATTTTGTACCACAAGGAATCTAGCTAACACAACCAATACTCTTTCCAAAATAACCACAACAATATCTAACAATAAAATAATAAGGTCAAGTAGTCATAGAAACAATAATGGACGAAGAACAATTAAGACAAAAATCAATTAAGTTGGGAACGAGAAAGGGTTCATGCTTAACATGCAAATTGGGTGGTGCATAGATACTCGTCACCCCACCGATACACCACGCCCATGAATTTCACATAGAAAACAAGTGGGGATTCCTATTCCCTCAAGTCAAAGTTAGACCAAACACTTACCTCAATTTCGCAGGCCACTCACTGCTTAATTACAACTTTTCCTTTAGAATCTTGCTCTAACTTGCTCGAATCTAATCATAATTAACTCAATATCATTAATTAAGGCTAAAGGAACTAACTTTATTGAAAATTATAATTTTTCCTAAGATTTCTATAAAAAAAAGTGAAAACCCGACCCCCGGTCCGCTTGATCTAAACTCGGGGTTCGGACCAAATTACGTTTATCCATTCACCCACGAATCCTAATATACAATTAGTTTTGAAATCCGACCTCAATTCGAGGTAAAGATTCGATTTTTACAAAATTTGCTAATTCTACCCAAACCCTCAATGTTTACCATGAAAATTCTTAGTTTTTTATTTAAAAGTGATGAAAAATAATGGGTAATTGAAAGAGTAAAGTTTAGAATTGATTACCTATGACTTGGGGATGATATTTGGTGAAGAAATTTGTTCCTAGGGCTGTGGGGTTCGAAAATTTGAAGAAGAAGAAGTCTGCCCATTATATATATATTTTTCTGTCAGCTATTCTGCCTCGTTTCTCAAGCCAAACGATCCCGAAACTCGATTTTTATGTGTCCAATGGATTTCTTGCGGAATTGTGGTCAATTTAGGCTTTTGAATCACTCAATTTGGCCTTATAAAGAAGGAGTTATGTATGTTTTAATATTTGCAATTAGTGCTGATTTTTAATACGCCGTCAGTGGTAATTTCGTAATTAACTTGACAAATCTGGCAACTTTAGTAAAATAACCATACAAATCCTCATACGATGTCCAAATTCGATGATTCTTTTTGCTACGCGTCCGTAACTACGATACGGATCTAATACTTCATTCAAAATAGAAATCAGAGCTCATTTGTTCAATATGATATCATTTATGCTTGAAGAAACGACGTCGAAGCATAAGAAAGAACGAGCGCAACACAACTCAAACCTATTTGAAACTCACCCGAGCCCTCGGGGCTCTAAACCAAACATGCACTCAAGTCTAAAACATCTTACAGACTTGTTCCTACGATCAAATCATGAAAATAACATGTAAAACTATGAATTAAACCTCAAAACTCATTATTTTCCTCAAGAACACTTATAGTTCATAACTTTTCAACCGGATGTCCGAATCACGTCAAACGAACTCCGAAACCCAAATACGGGCCCGATACCAATGATTTCAAACATTAATGTTTTTTTTATTTCATAAATATTTCAGCAAAACAATTTCTTTCAAAAAATAATTTCTAAGGCTTGGGACGTCAGAATTCATTTTCGGGAATACGCCCGAGTCCCATATTTTACTGCGGACTTCCCGAGATCGTCGGAACACATATCCAGGTCCGTTTACTCAAAATATTGACCAAAGTCAACTATAATCAAATCTTAACTCTAGAAATTACTATTTCTCATATTTTAACATAAAAGCTTTCCGGTTTCACGCACGGACTGCGCACGCAAATCGAGGTATTTAAAATTATTCTTATTATGGCTAATAAGCCTAGAATTGGGTATAAATTCTTAAAATGACCCTTTGGGTCATCACAATCTCCACCTCTAAAACAAACGGTCGTCCTCGAACGGACATAGAAGATTACCTGAATTAGCGAACAAGTGTGGATATTTACTCAGCATGTCTGACTCGGACTCCCAAGTAGCTGCCTCAACGGGCTGACCTTTCTACTGCACTCAAACTGAAGGATAACTCTTAGATATCAACTAACGAACCTGCCGGTCTAAAATGG
Source organism: Nicotiana undulata (assembly GCA_005239495.1). Classification (NCBI taxonomy): domain Eukaryota; kingdom Viridiplantae; phylum Streptophyta; class Magnoliopsida; order Solanales; family Solanaceae; genus Nicotiana; species Nicotiana undulata. The sequence goes on from ML296679.1 coordinate 110,976, forward strand.
ATATCGGCTCCTCCTCATAAGTCAAGTCTTTGTCCAATTGGACAGAGCTGAAATCTAACACGTGGGACGGGTCACCATGATATTTTCGAAGCATAGACACGTGGAATACTGGATGAACTGAGGATAACCCTGGAGGCAACGCAAGTCTATAAGCCACCCCTACTTTATCAAGAATCTCAAATGGCCCGATATACCTAGGGCTCAACTTACCCTTCTTTGCAAACCTCATAACACCCTTCATGGGCGATACCCGAAACAATACTCTCTCTCCAACCATGAATGCCACATCACGAACCTTACGATCGGCATAACTCTTTTGCCTAGACTGAGCTACACGAAGTCTCTTCTGAATAATCTTGACCTTATCTAAGGCCACCTGAACTAAGTCGGTACCCAATAACCGAGCTTCTCCAAGCTCAAACCATCCAATTGGCGATCTACACTGTCTACCATATAGTGCCTCGTAGGGAGCCATCTGAATGCTCGACTGATAGCTACTATTGTAGGCAAACTCCGTTAACGGCAAGAATTGATCCCAAGAACCTCCAAAGTCGATAACACAAGCGCGGAGCATATCCTCCAAAATCTGAATAGTACGCTCGGACTGCCCGCCCGTCTGAGGATGAAATGCTGCTGATTTGGTCGGCATATCCACAATAACCCAAACTACGTCAAATTTCCTCTGAGTCCGTGGGAGCCCAACAACGACGTCCATAGTGATACGCTCCCACTTCCTCTCAGGAATCTCTATCTGTTGTAGCAAATCACCAGGTCTCTGATGTTCGTACTTTACCTGCTGAACAATTTAAGCAACGAGCCACATATGCCACAATGTCCTTTTTCATCCTTCTCCACCAATCATGCTGCCTCAAATCTTGGTACATTTTAGTTGCCCCTGGGTGAATGGAATACTTAGAATTGTGAGCCTCCTCAAGGATCAACTCACGAAGGCCATCAACATTAGGCTCACATAACCGACCATGTATCCTCAAAACACAATCATCTCCAACTGTAACCTGTTTGGCATCACCGTGCCGAACTGTGTCCCTAAGAACAGCCAAATGTGGGTCACCATCCTTGTATTGGTAAAAAATAGTTTCACACGTAATGTGATTCATGACAACTCAGCCAGCTACATGGACCAAGGGAAACGCGACAACTGGATATGATGGTATAAAAAGGTACGGAACAAAGAGTTGCGGATCAATAAACCTACGACGTAATCAGCCACGGGAAACTCAACCTGATTGAGAAAAGAGTCAAGATAGAGCTACGGGCAGATTCATGGATCCTCAATTAACGACTCATACGTTATGTAACCTTCATACAACAGTTACGGTTATCCTTTGTAACGCCCCATTGATGTAATAATTAATCATTAATGGACGATCATTGCAAGAAGTAGACGTTATATTAAGAAACCCCATATATAAAAGAGGGGAATGTAACTTGTAAACGACATCGGAACTTCGAAGATAATACATTTTACTTTCTGAGCATCATACTATTGCCTTTTACTTATTCTTCTTTATTTAATAATATTTCCTTGATTATCAGTAATCCGCGTTCATCCTAAAGTAGCTTTGGTCAAAGGATCTAATTCTTTCATTAAACAAATTGGTTCCGTTACCGGGAAACTGATAATCATAGTTTTCTTTTCAGTTGATATCCTCTAAACTATGTCGAACTCCAACGACAACAACCAGCAGAGGAATGGAACCCCAGTTCCATCACCTCAAGGAACCCCACGTGGTTCAAGGGAACCATCCCCAGAAAGTTCTGATAATAACCGCAATAACAATGAGCAAACGGTAGAACAAGATCGAATAAAGCAAATGATTGCAGAGTACGTGGGACAAGCTTTGCAAGGGGGCTACCGGCGGCACCACCTGCATCGCTGACACCACTTCCAAATAATACTATCACCATGGAAAATCCTCAGTCTGGGTTGGCAAACTCTGCAAGGGGTGACACTCCTAACGAATCTCTCGAAGCGAGACCAGGTATGACTAGTAACACTGAATTACAAAATTTACTGTTAACCATGCAGAAACAAATGAAGGAACAAAACGATCGAATCGAGCAAATTCCTGGAGTACCACCTGTTGTCAAGGGCATTGATGTTGATAGATACTCTCAACAACCTTGGAAACCAAGCGCAACACCCTTGCCTATACCCAAGAAGTTTAAAATGCCTGACGTTCCTAAGTATGATGGAACAACTGACCCACGCGACCATATGATCGCTTTTACTACCGGAGTAAAGGGCAACGACTTAACAAAACAGGAGATTGAGTCAGTCCTTGTCAAAAAATTTGGAGAAACACTTACCAAAGGAGCCCTAACCTGGTATTCTCTTCTCCCTGAAAATTCTATTGATTCTTTTGCTAAGCTTGCAGATTCTTTCATAAAAGCACACTCTGGAGCACACAAAGTCGAGAAAGAATGGAGGACATATTTAAAACAAAGCAAGGAGACACGGAACTACTCCGTGAATTTGTAGACAGGTTCCAACGAGAAAAAATGCAATTACCCAGGGTGCCTGATAACTGGGCAGCCATGGCATTCACAAGTAATATATATGACAAAAGCTCGGAAGCCACGAGGAGACTCAAAGAAAGTCTAAGAGAATTCCCAGCTACAACGTGGAATGATGTATATAACAGGTACAATACTAAACTTCGAATAAAAGAAGATATCATTGCTCGTTCGAGAGATGAAGATCATTCCAGATCCAGACGTTCTGAATCAGATAGAAGATCATGTAAAAATATGTACGATCCTTAATTAGGACCATCGGGGCGTGAAACTCGTCACAGGTTCGAAAACACTAGGTCAGATTATAGACCACCAAGCAGAGATGTGGGCTCATCCTCATCCAGATCCAGAAAGGATCGGGATGAACGACCTAGAGGTAATGCACGCATAGGGGATCATACCTTTAATGTAAGTACTCCTGAACTTATTTCAATACTAAGAAATATGGGAGATAAGGTAAAATGGCCCAAAGAAATGCGGTCAAACCTAAATAAAAGAAACCCAGATTTCTGGTGTGAGTTCCATAATGATCATGGACACAGGACTGCAGATTGCAGATTTTTACAAGGTGAAATAGAACACTTATTGAAACGGGGCTATTTAATAAAAAATTTTAGTGATAAAGGTAAACATGCATATATGAAGAACATGCAGGAGCCCCCGAAGCCTCCTTCTCCAAAAAGAACCGTCAACATGATACATGGAGGAGAGGAAGTGAACGGAATAGTTTGCAAATTATCCTCGAAGGTCACAATTACCCACGGAAAGTGGATTCGAGAAAATCCAGATGAAAATGACATAACCTTTGACGATTCAGATTTTGGCGGACTAATGCTTCCCCATAATGATGCTCTGGTTTTATCCTTACTCATTCATGACACTAACGTTAAAAGAATGTTGATTTATCCAGGTAGTTCAATCAATATCATCTTGTTAAGAATCGTGGAAGAAATGCTCATGGGAAATTAGGTGATCCCAAAGGCACGAGCCATATTAGGGTTTAATAACTCTACGGTGATAACAAAGGAGAGATCGAACTTAGCACTTACGCCGAGGGAATAACTAAGAACACCAAATTCCAAGTCATTGATACTGACATGGCTTATAACGTGATTATGGGAAGGCCTTGGATCCACGACATGAAAGCAGTACCATCCACCTTACACCAGGTAATTAAATTCCCCTCAGAATGGGGAATCAGACAAATTAGAGGTGATCAACAGACCTCCAGAAATATAAATTCCGTGGCACTTTATAACAAAAAAGAGACAGAAGAACCGGAAAATAGAGGAATCTTTCAAACAGATGTCACCGGCCAAAAAGGTACGGAAAACATTATTGACCAAACATGTACGACAAAAGTAAATGTTCAAACAGGTGCGAGGGGAGATACCCATGAGAAGGTGAATCCAGAAGATGCGTTGGACCACATAGATGTAGACTCCAGACCAGACGTCATTCATGAACCGGAAGAAGACGAACACATCAAAACAACTACGGAAGAGCTCAAAGTTGTTCCATTATTTGAACAAAAACATGAACAGAAGGTGTATGTAGGCACGAGGCTGAGCCCCGGTCGAAAAGGTACGTTAATTATTTATTTAAAGGCTAACGCAGATTGCTTTGCGTGGTCCCACTCAGATATGACAGGTATTCCACCAGAAGTGATGACTCATAAACTAAATGAAGATCCATCCCTCGTACCTGTTAAGCAGAAAAAAAGAAAGCAAGGACCATTCAAGAACCAAGTGATTGACGAAAAGGTACAAAAACTCTTGAAATTAGCTCGATACGAGAGGTAACGTACCCCAACTGGTTAGCTAACATTGTGGTGGTACCGAAAAAGAATGGCAAATGGAGGGTATGCGTAGATTATACTGATTCAAATAAAACATGCCCCAAAGATTCATTCCCATTACCACATATAGATCAAATGATTGATGCTACCGCATGTCATGAATTATTAAGCTTTCTAGATGCATATTCTGGTTATAATCAGATTAAAATGGATCCCTCCGACGAGGAAAAAACCTCCTTCATTACGAACATGGGGACTTACTACTATAAAGTCATGCTTTTGGCTTAAAAAATGCTGGGTCCACCTATCAAAGGCTAGTGACTAAGATGTTCCAGGAACATCTGGGAAAAACGATGGAAGTTTACATTGATGATATGCTGGTAAAATCAACACGGGCGGAAGACCATTTCCAGCACCTTTCTATTACTTTTGACATTTTACACAGGTATAATATGAAGTTGAATCCAGAAAAATGCGCTTTCGATGTACAATCCAGTAATTTTTTGGGTTTTCTTGTATAAAACAGAGGAATAGAGGTAAATCCCGCTCAAATTAAAGCTATAGAAGAAATACCTGATATACTAACAAATAAAAAAGAAGTTCAAAGACTAACGGGGAGAATAACATCTTTGGGAAGATTTATTTCCAGGTCTTCCGAAAAAAAATTTAAATTCTTTTCAGTCCTCAAAAAGCAGAATCAGTTCGAATGGACTGAAGAATGTCAATAGGCCCTCAAGAATCTGAAGGCTTATCTATCAAAACCTCCGCTGCTATCAAAGCCAAAAGAAGGGGAAAGATTGTACATCTACTTAGCTGTCTCAGAAATTGCTATAAGTGCAATATTGGTAAGAGAAAATAAAGGTAAACAATCTCCTATTTATTATGTAAGCAAAACTTTACTAGATGCTGAAACCAGATATCCACATCTAGAAAAGTTAGCCTTAACTTTAATAATGGCATCTAGAAAATTACGGCCATATTTTCAATGTCATCCAATCACTGTTGTGAATTCATATCATTTAAGAAATATTTTGCATAAGCAAGAACTGTCAGGAAGATTAGCCAAGTGGGCCATAGAATTAAGTGAGCATGAAATAATATATCAGCCTAGGACTGCAATTAAGTCTCAAATATTAGCTGATTTTGTTGCTGACTTTAGTAATAGCATTGTCCCTGAAGTGTTAAAGGAGTTACAACTCTTTAACGGTGCTAATCCGGGTCTATGGACCCTATTTACTGACGGCTCTTCCAATGTAAAAGGCGCCGACTTAGGCATAGTATTAATATTCCCCACGGGTGAGAAGATACGACAAGCTATTAAATGTTATCCTATAACTAACAATGAAGCAGAGTACGAAGCTGTCATTGCAAGACTAGAACTCGCACGAGAACTCTCAATCGAGCAAATTGTAATTAACAGCGACTCCCAACTGGTAGTAAATCAGATGCAGGGGAATTACATCGCTCGAGAGACTCGGATGCAACATTATCTGGAAAAGGCACGAGAGCTCGTAAGACAATTTAAAACATGGAAGGTAATACAAATACCTAGGGAGGAAAATGTAGAGGCAGATGCATTGGCTAACCTCGCAGCAGTCATAGAAGCAACAAACAAAGAAAATGGAATCGTCGTTCATCTATTCCATTCAGCGATCGACCAGGACAGAAATGAGGTAACTTTCAACAATTTAACCTAGGATTGGAGAAACGAAATTCTTAATTTTTTGCAGAATGGAACCGTACCTGAAGACAAGAAAACAACTCAAGCACTTCACCGCAAAGCTGCACGGTACTGCCTCATTCGCAATTCACTATATCACAAGATGTTCGGAGGGCCCCTAGCTAAATGCCCCGGACCTAATCAAATGGAGTTTGTGATGAAAGAAGTCCATGAAGGACACTGTGGAAATCATTCAGGAGCGAGATCCTTGGTAAAAACCCTAATCAGAGCCGGGTATTATTGGCCTAAGATGGAAGAAGATGCTGAGAACTTCGTATCCAAATGCGACAGGTGCCAAAGGTTCGCCAATAACATGCATCGACCAACGGAATTGTTGCATACAATTATATCTTTGTGGCCCTTCATGAAATGGGGTATGGACATAGTGGGACCTCTTCCCCCAACTACAGGACAAGTACGGTTTCTACTCGTACTTACCGATTATCTCACAAAATGGGTAGAGGCAGAAGCATTCAAACAAGTGCGAGAAAAGGAAGTTAAAAGCTTCTTATGGAGAAACATAATATGCCGCTTTGGGATACCGAAGGAAATCGTGTGTGATAATGACCCACAATTCATAGGCTCTAAAATCACAAAATTCTTTGAAAGCTGGAAAATCAAACGGATCACTTCAATACCATACCACCCTGTGGCTAATGGTCAAGCTGAATCAATAAATAAAATCATCATCAACAATATAAAGAAGCGGCTAGATAAAGCCAAAGGAAACTGGCCTGATGAATTACCAGCGGTATTATGGGCATACAAAATAACATCAAAAACAGCCACGGGAGAAACTCCTTTCGCACTTGTCTATGGCTCAGAAGCCTTAATACCCGTGGAGATTGGTGAACTAAGCATAAGGTTTATAACATCCACGGAGAAAACAAACGACGATGAGTTAAGGACTAATATGGACCTGCTCGAACCACGAAGGGAAGCATCATTAATACAGATGGCAACTCAAAAACAAGTCATAGAACGTTACTACTACCGTAAAGCTCATCTCAGATACTTCAAGATTGGGGACTTCGTCCTCAAAAAAGTCTTTCAATAAACTAAAGAAGCAGGCGCAGGAAAGCTAAGTCCAAATTGAGAAGGACCCTACAAAGTCCGAGGCATAGCTGGGAAGGGCGCCTACGAGCTAGAAGCCGTGGACGACAGAATCCTACAGACAAGCTGGAATGCCATCCACTTGAAGAAGTACTACTTCTAAGGAAAAGAAGTACCCCCGGTCAGGTATCGCACGTTAGATTTTATTTTGAACATTTAAAATTTTACTAACTTTTTTAGATGATAGGCATAAAGCTAACCCATCACCAGATGATGATATTAGACCTGCAAAGACGCGAGGAAATAACTGAATTTCCGGTCTAGGGTTACACTTTCTGATGGACGTTTTAAAGGGTTAAGCAGTCATCATCTAAAAACTATATACCTTCGAGTACCGCACGATTTTTCTTTTCAGGAAAAGGACCACAAGGAAGGAATAGTCAAGTGCTCGAGATTTCATTCTTCAAAGCTCAAACACTTGGGGGACTATACAGTATGGAAGGCTAAGACGAAGCAAAGAAAACTACCAGAAAGTCAAAGCTCGAGCCTGAAGATCCATTTACCCAACAAGTCAAGTGCTACGAGCAAAATTGAAAGAGCCAAAGACTCAAATACAAAGCCTAATTCAAAAAACCTTCGAACATGTTCAAGTTGAAAGGAAAAATATTATCCACGAGGAAGAAATGCACATCTTTGTACTTATTCAAAACTGTTGTAACAAAAATAGTTAGGGGTTCATCATCATTGTACTCATTCAAAAACTATTGTGATTTAAAACAGTTATGAAATCTTTGTACTCGTATAGAAAACTGTTATCAAATTAAACAGTTACGGATTAAAGATCAAAATCCTTGTATTTGTTCAAAAAACTGTTATCAAATAAAACAGTTACGGATGAAAAAGCATTTCTCTCGTACTTATTAAAAACTGTTGCTAACAAAAACAGTTACGAGTAAAAATCCCAATCTTTATAAAAACTGTTACTAATGAAATATAGTTGTTCCCTTGTATTAACTCGGAAAAAACTGTTACTTATGAAAAACAGTTACGAAATACAAGTATATATCAAATCTGTTAAATAAAAAGTAGTTTCAACATGAGTTTTAGACGATAATCAAAACACATGTAAAATGTCGTGGAAGTTCAAACAAAAATCTTTCCTCAGAAACATTCTTAAACATGTGAAAAATTCCTATCACTCTATTGTATTATTACACCATTATGAAGTTGAGACGTCTTCTTCATTAAGTGTCAATAAAAAAAAAGGGCCCTCTTTCATAAACAAAGCCTACTACAAAAAAGACTCACATTTTATATACAACACCATGCCTACTACGAAAAGGTACGAGTGATTTCGGCATCTTCATGCGAAAATTCAGAGGTAAAACAAAAACCTCAAAAATCAAAACATGCAAGGACTTAAGAGTAAAACAGAAGCTCAAAGCAAAAAAGTCATAACTTGCATATATTCAAAAAAGAGCGGCTAAGTAAGAACTAAGTACTAACTAGTACTTAGCCGCATATAATTTATACATTAAAGTTCCCCTAAGTTGTCAGTTGGGGACTTTTAAAAGATCCAAATTTACCCTCGATAGAGCTGGGGATAACCACCAATCAAATAAAAAAAAGGTGAACCAACACTTTAATCTTCTTGAGGAGGAGGATTGACTTCTTCAATAGTAGGAGGAACGGGAGCAACTTGGGATGAAGAGGCATGAGCAGCAGAAGTCTCACCATCAGGTGAAGAGAGGTTATGACCTTGTTGAGCCTTCTCCATGGCTTCCTTAGTTTTAGCTATTTCAGCACTAAGGTCGAAACCCTCTTGACTCATTTCCGTCAATGTGTCAAGAGGAGAATTCATGTACGCCCAGCTCACATCGACAGCAGCCGCCTCTTCGAGATCTTCATAATCTCTCGCCCATACTTGAAGCTCAGCTCTTAGCCCGTCCTTCTCCGCTTCAGCAGCTTCATGGGCAGCCCTCAAAGGTACAATCGACTCCTCCAGGGATTGGACTCTGTCTAAAGCATTACGAAGATCCTCCTGAGTCTGGGTGAGTGATTGCACAAGCTCGCCTGAGTATTCCTCCTTCTTCCTCAGCAAGTCTTTCAAGTTCCTAACTTCTTTTGAGGCATGGGACAACTGCTCAGCAAAGGAAGACTCGAAAATGCTCTTGTCCTTATCAGCCTTATTGAAAGAAGCCTTCTCCACTACTAGTTCTGCTGACATGATTCTTATCTGTCGCTTCAAGGTATTCCTTTCTTCTTCTAAGGCATCCATGTCGATCCTTAAGCTATCATACTGTCCCTTCCAATTCCCTGCTTCAGCATGCCACTCCTTTAGCTCTTGCTCCGTGTTAGAAATCCTTTTCATAAGCTCTATGCCTATAAGATTGGTCTACAAAGAAAATGGAATCAATTAGATACGATAAATTTCATGTACAAAAATGAAATAAAGGGAGACGCATTTTTACCTTCAAAGAAGAATGGACGACTTCATTAGCCCATGTAAGGGCGCTATGGCTATCAAGCTTGATCTTCTCTGTCGGGACAATCAAAGGCTTCAGCCACACTTCGGGTTGGCCGGATTTCTTGAAAAGGCTTCCACCAGTCGGAACCTCAATAAGCACTTGCCTGATCTCCCTGCTGGAAGACCCTACTTCTCTAACAGGAGGCACAGAAGTAGGCTGAGGTAAAGGAGCCACATGTAAGGAAATTTGTGGAGCATAAGAAGTAACAGGCACGGAAACTTGAGTGGGTGAAAGAACCACGGGCATGGCAGCAGTAGGAGTAGTAATAGCTAAGGGAGTGGAGGAAATAGCAGGAGTAGATGAACGAGCTTCTCTGAAAGAAGGGGGAAAGACAGCCAAGGGGACTTCATCAATAGCAGGACCAAAACCTTCGTGGAACAAATGATCCACAGATTCATGTACAGGAGAGAGAGAAACATCTTCAGAGGTAGAGGGTATGATTTCGGGCACGGAAGACACAACTCCGGGTGAAGACTCATCGTCCAAAATCACCCTCTTTCTTTGTGACTTGTGCACCAAAGTGCCCTCCTTTTTTTCTTCTTCTTCTACAGATCAAGACTCAACAGCCTTCCTCTTCGAGGAAGAAGAACCAGCAATAATCTCTTGAGCCTGAGCCAAAGATATCTTCGGAATAGACGTAGAAGACACCCCACGAGCAGAAAACCCTATAAAAAGGAAAAAGGTTAAGCAAAAAAGGAAAAGAGGCTCGAGTAAGGAAAGAAGCAGAAACAAAAGCTTCACTTACCGTGGGTCTTTACTTGCCAACCGTACTTCCCAGAGAAGTACTTCCAAGACCTTTCTTCCAAGGGAGCAACCGACAATAATTTTTCTACCCAATCATGGATACCAGAGACATTCTCAACAATACCCATGATTGCTGAAGGAAGAAGAAACAAATACGGTGTTAGTAAAACACTTCAAGCAAAAAGAAGAAAAATAACAAATGTGAGCTAAAATTTACTCACGTGCACGATTCCACTTCTCAGGGAAGGGAAGATTTTCTTCACCCACTAAACTAGCAATGGGCACAGCGACGTACCGGAGGTACCAACCTCTGTCCTTATCATCTCCAGGGGTTACCAACACTCTTTTACTCCTCGCAGCCAGAGTAAAAACCCCTTGCCGAAATAAGGCAGGAGTATAAAGATGAATAAGATGGTTAAAATTAAAAGGAATCGAGGCTAAAGAAGCTAAACTCCTAAGACATGTGACAACTCGCCACACAAGCAGACCAATTTGTCCTAAGCAAGTATTGAAGAAACGACAGAATTCGATTATGACTGGATCAATGGGAGGTCTAAACCCTAAAGTAAAAGGGTACGTATAAACAAAAGAATATCCCGTCTTATAATATGTTATTCTTTGATTGCTATTCAGAATATAGACAGGGAAATCAGACCTCCAAAAGCATTCCCTATGAACAAGGGAAATCTGACCTTCAGTAATAAGATTGGGATATCTCTCAACACTATCAAGGGAAGAAGACTGGTCTACGAGGACCTGACTATCCTTAGTAAAGACAAACTCAGCAGGAATGATTTCGTCAACTCGAGGTTCACGAAGGTGTTCATCTCTACCTCTGGACAAAGACTTGGAAGCCTTAGCTCTCGGAGAAACTAAAGACCTAACAGAAGGAGGGGAGACTATCTGAGAAGAAGAAGAACCTCTTGAAGAGTGGATCCTAGACTCCTTAGTCTACCACCCCTCCGACTCCTAGTCGGAGCAGAAGAAGGTGTTAAACTCTCAACGTCTATTACTCTTTTGGGTTGACTTGAAGAAGACATGTTTACGAAGGCGAGAAGAAATTCTTTACAAGTAAAACGAGCAAGTTAGAAAGTGTTCCGTGGAAGTAAAGAAAAGAAGGGAAATATTTATACTTAAGGACAACCGTCAAACATGGGAAAAAACAATGATGAAAAGTCATAATTGAAGATGTCACTTCGTGAATGACGCAGCCGCAAAAAGCCTTAAAAAATGCTGAGTAACTGCAGAATCAATCCGGAAAGGACACGTGGTTTGAGCATTAAATAGAAGTGACAAACGACGCTTATGTTCAGAGAAGGATACAATGTTTCGAGGTCAAGCGGCGGCCAAATATTCCCGCCATAAATGCGTATCCACTTACCAAATATTACTCAATAAATAAATGGTAAGTGGGGGGACTACCTGTATTGGTAAAAAAGAGTTTCACACGTAAGGTGATTCATGACAACTCAGCCAGCTACGTGGACTAAGGGAAACGCGACAGCTGGATATGATGCTATAAAGAGGTACGGAACAAAGAGTCGCAGATCAATAAACCTACGAAGTAATCAACCACGGGAAACTCAACCTGATTGAGAAAGGAAAGAGACATGGCCAGAATGAATCCAGACAAAGCTACAGGCAGATTCAGGGATCCTCAATTAATGACTCAAATGTTATGTAACCTTCATACAACAGCTACGCCTTTGTAACGCCCCATTGATGTAATAATTAATCATTAATGGACGATCATTGCAAGAAGTAGACATTATATTAAGAAACCCCCTATATAAAAGAGGGGAATGTAACTTGTAAACGATATCGGAACTTCGAAGATAATACATTTTACTTTCCGAGCATCATACTATTGCCTTTTACTTATTCTTCTTTATTTAATAGTATTTCCTTGATTATCAGTAACCCGCGTTCATCCTAAGAATATCTTTGGTCAAATGATCTAATTCTTTGGTTAAACAATCATGCCGCTTCCGGATATGCTCGATTAGAGAAGACCGAGCGACTGTACGAGCTAGAACACTGCTGAGGGAAATATCCAACCTCACGAACTGATTAGCCAACGTCTGAATGTTTGAAGCTAACGGCCTCTCACCAATTGGAATGTACACAAGGCTGCCCATACTCACCGCCTCTATTTTCTTAATAGTTGTTTATAGCCAATTACGGAATTATCAACAACTTCACGTTAACAATAATCCCCTTTCAACCTTCATAATACTTATGACGAGGTGCGATTCATGAAGACCTCATAATTATATATCCGACTTAACGTGTCTCATTTAACGCCACATGGGCGGCACATACCTCGCAGGTCAAAGCTCAATAATTCTGACACAGATTTGGCAACTTATGCACAGTTAATTAATTAGTTTATTTCTTTCTTTCTTTCTTTAATTATTATTAGTATTGCTTTTATTATTATTATTATTATTATTATTATTATTTATTTATTTATTATTATGATCATTATCATTATTTTATACATAAATTGTTGAATAAGCCTAACAGGCATAACTCCCTACCGGTACTATAGTAAAGTTTTAATTCACAAGGGAGACTTTAAACACAAGAATTTCCATCACAAGGACCTCGTCCCTACATAACTTCCACCGCGGCTCGTAGCCCGATTTAAACATACCAAATCATATCAAAATGCGAGGATCTCGCCCTCAGTTCTGAATCACAAGTAATATGCGCATCGTGCCACTCAAAACCTTCCCTTTTCTTCCTTTAAATATTTTCCGTTAAACAAAATTACAACACGTGATGATAGACACAGTTATCTCATAGAATTTCTCAATACAAGTATTCCCATAAGTAGATTTGTTTTGAGTTATGAAGCTTACTCGAGAGTGGAGCATATTTGAAGAATTTTTTTAGATACGCATAGCCGATTTAAGTTCAGGAAATCATCACTTTATAATAATTAGAGATTGTTATTGTAATATCACCCTTTGATGTAACGACCTCAGCCATACTATAGAAAGTATATCAACGGGCTGGGTCTCCACCTCTAGGAATCTGACCTCCACCTCTTAATACCTGACCCCTACCCCTTGTTGGCTGGGCAGGTGGTACTGGAGCTGGTGCCGGAACCATAGCACGAGAATCCTGATGCTGAAACTGATTACCTGCATATTTTGGACAAGTCCTCCGGACATGCCCATATTCACCACACTCAAAACATCCCTGCTAAAGAGTATGCTGACCCGGACGAATCGGCTGACCAGGCAGAACACTCTGCAGAGGGGATGCTCTAATAGGAGCTGAAAGAGCACTATAGACTGGCTGAGCAGAAGGAGGCAGATAAGAACCACGACCAACCGAAGTACCATGTGAAGTATGTAGCGCTGAATGAAATGGCCTGGAAGAATGGCCTCTTCTAAATGAAGTCCCGCCTCCAGATGAGGCACCACTGAAACCACCGGAATGGCGAGGTCTCTTGTCTGACCCCTGACCTCCCGTCCCAAGAACTGACTCAACCCTCCTAGCTATATTAGCTGCATCCTTCAAAGAAATCTCGGTCCCTGTCTCCTTGGCCATTTGTAACCTGATGGGCTAAGCAAGGCCATCAATAAACCACCTGACTCTCTCTCTTTTTGTGGGCAACATGAGAATAACATGTCTAGCCAAATCCACGAAACGAGTCTCATACTGGGTCACAGTCATGTTGCCCTGCTGAAGTCACTCAAACTAACGACGTTTCTTGTCACGACCCCAAATCCTAACAGGCCGTGATGACGCCTATCGTGGAACTAGGCTAGCCAACCATCACCTTACTACGCGTTTATTCAATTATAATAGTTCACAATTTAATAATAAGCATGCAACCATAAGATCAATTAATATAATTAAGTCTTAGCGCCCCCATAATATTCTAAACAACCTCCCAAGAACTGGAGTCAATAGTCATGAGCATCTAAGAATAAATAAATCTAACTCTGCTAAAACTATAATATATGTCTCTGAATCAAATGCTAAGACTAAATAAGGAAGGGAAATGGAGAAGCTGTGGACGCTGGACAGCTACCGCAATATCCCGTGAAATGCTGCTATCAACTGCGTCAGCTACTGCTGCGAACTAGTACATGGATCTGTGCA
>ML296680.1:0-34654 GCA_005239495.1 Nicotiana undulata
CTAACTCAATCAAATACAGTATCGAGTGCCAGTCGTGCCTCCCCTAGTTTGGGGCGTGACAAAAGGTGTTAGGCACCCCTCAAGATCCACAACTGTGGGTCCCAGCCAAGTAGCTTTTGGTGAATTTGGACAGTAAACAAATGACAAGCAAGGCTCACGTAAGAGGGGATTTCAAGTAAATGCTGAAATTGTCAAAAGAATTTTAAAGAATAGTAAAGTAAAATCATTTGAATGAAAATTTCCTAGGTTTTAAATCAATATGGATCACATCAATGCGATACCTGGTATGTCATGCCTCGAAGAGGGGCTATACGTGGTATTAGCGCACCGGTCATCATATCTATATTCTAGCCTTCCCGCCCCGTTAAGGTATCTAAAACGCGTGCGTCGGTCACGAAGCTTATTGCGTACTATTACCCATCCCTTTCTATAAGTCCTGGAGGGTATTTAGGACTACTAATCCAACAAGGTGAGTACTAGGCCGAACCCCTAGGTTTAAAAGGATAAAATTCTAAGCGACATGTACAATAAATAGGACAACATATATGGGGAACACATAAGGGCAAATACGGGGCTCACAGATCCCTCCACAAGTAAACACGTATATAGCACGTCTCAAACACAATCAAGGTCTCAAAGTCAGGATTTAAAACATGAGTTTTTGAGTTGGAAATCAGTATGGTTTCAGCAGTTCGAAAAGGGAATGCCTTTTCAAAACTCAGTAATGAAGTCGGCATTCAGTTTGAAACAGAGTAGTTTGAAAAGAAGAGTGATTGACTTTAAATTCCAGTAAGTAACAGAAAAATGCACAACAGTTCAATGGAGTCTTCAGTAAAGCAAATGAAGAACTTTTAGAAAAATTCAGTAAAGCATGATTTAGAATGACAGAGTGATTCAAAGGGGCAAGTGACTTTTGGAAGATCCAGTAGTTTAAAGCAGAGTAGAAGTCAGTAGTTTAAGGAAGACTTTAGTAAAAGGAGAGTAAGTAAACGTTTTCAGGAAATAACAACTTTAAAAATATAGAGCAGGCATTCGATTGAATGGAATGATTTTTGCAAAGAGTGAAAATTGCCTCTGAAACCCAGTAATTCGAAAACACACAGAGCAGTAATCTAATAACTTAGTTAAAGAGGAAATGAATGCATGATTTCCAGAATCAGTATTTGAAAACAGTATAGTAGGAGTTTTTAGAAAATAGAGTGAACTTCAGAAAGAGATAAAACAGGAATGAAAAGCATCAAAGTTTAAGAATTTCAAAAAGGGACTGATTGGTTCTAATACCAGCTAAGTGAAACATGATTAGGATTTGGTTTTAATAATGTATTAGGACTATAGTTTGCCTAGGCGTTCGTATACATTTCCTATTTGTTTAAAAGTGAGCATGCAGACTTCAGTTCCAATTTTAAGAGAGGTGATGCTATATTTGTAGATCGTTTCAACCAATTGACCACATTTTAACGAGGTTAAGCATGCTGATTAGGTGTTCAACAACTATAATTCAAAACCAATATGAAGTTATAAATAGCAGGATATCTAATGCACATAAGTAAAAATCCTATAGGAAGGTTTTCTACATGCAATGCTTATGAAGATGCAGCAGCCGTATATTATATCACTTGTTGTAGTTATTAACTATGAACAAGGCTTATAAAATGACAGGAACATAATAGACATGCTGAAATAAAGGACCTAAACATTATTTCTATTGCATGATCTGCATATCCTAAACAGGATACTATTGCACACATAGGGAAATAAATCCTATAGTCATGATTTCTACCCGTTACTATACTAAACATGCATAACCCCCTCCCATATCCACTATCCAGCCCCAATTATTCGTTTACAAATTATTACAAACCAAGAATAATAAATTACATCACTTAAAGGAAAATAAGAAGCTAATTCTATAGGGAGCCTTCAATCCGGCCCATATCTCCCAACCTCAATCCTTTCGAGTTTCACAGCCTTTCATGGTCCGGGTGCGGCAAAGCTCCCTAAGAACCTCGTGGGTCCCTGGCCAATACCAGTACCCAGACATAGTTGCCAAAGTTGAGCATGTGCAGTGTGGAATTACCACCCTCAGTGTATCAATGTTCAGAGGGAACTCATGGGTTCCCTAAGCAATGCTTGCACTGAGGGGGTAGAACCTAAATTTCTAAGAGTAGTGTGAAGTGCTAGAAAGAGAGAAACGTTTGTAGCTGAAAAGAGTTTACAAAACTGGAGAGTTGTTTTGAAAGATTAGCTTTTGAAAAACAAACATAAGTACCAAACCAATCAACAAGTTCAACACTACATGATTTCACACAGGGACGACGGGAGAGGGGACAAAGAGATCAGGAAGTGATACATGGATTTAATAGAATTGTTAAAACATGATTACATAAATCAGAAAGGTTCATGGAATCAAGAAATGGCCAACTTTAAACATGACAATAGACAGTAACAGGATACAGGCATAACATGTACAAATCAAGAATAAACAACAATCCTAGAAGCATTAGCATGTAAATATTAAAGAGATGAAGCATGGCGAGTAGTGAAAGATAAACAAGAGACTTAATTGCAAGTTGAACAGTAGAAGCACAAGTAGAAGAAAATCAGGAGGATGACAAATTGAAACAATAATAAAAACATTGGTTTGAGACTTGGAATTTAATTAGAACATACCAGTGAGAAAAGAGCAAAGCAGAATGCAAAAGCATAGTGAGAGCACAATGTTAGCCTTGGCTTATAGCCGGCTAATAATAGACAAGAACAAAAGACTAAAGTAATAGAGCAGAGAGCTTTAGTGTGAGAGAGAGTTTTAACCACAAGTCTTGTGTCTGTTTTGTGTTTCTGAAAAGCTAGAACTTTTATAGTTGAAAAATGAGTAGCAAAAAACGGTAAGAGTCACAATAGCATGGTAATCTAAGAACTCAGAATCAATCAGTCAAAAAATCAATGACACGGTTCCCTTAAGTCAAGGGATTTCAATACTCAAACGGTAAGGTGTCAAATAAGGCAAAGAGGATCAGTTCAGGACAAATAAGGAAAGAACCAAGTTGTTCAGTAATTGGTAAGAACTCGGAATTAGTAAAAATAAGAGTCAAGCCAAGTCTTCCCTTAATTAGGGGAGACATTTCAAAGACAAAGGGAAAAGTGGCAAATAAGGAGACAATTCACATAAGGAAATAATTCAAAATACCTTAAGTATAGCGTAAGTAATCAGGGCTAGGTACTTAGGGTTAAATAACAGTAACAATCAATTAATAGAGCAGTCGATCACATAATAAGGTAATAAAATAATTTGAAGTTGTAAAACAAAGGAAGTAGTCGGAAATTAGTACAAGTATCCACAAAAATCAGGGATTCGAAATTGATACTAATTAAGGGAATGTCTCATGTATCAACATATAGAAATCAATACAGTACTACTTACAATCATTCAGGGATTCAAGATAATACTGATTCAAGTATAAGAAACGACAAAATCAAAGACTCAGTAGCACAACGAAGCAACAATCATAAAGAAACATGAATCATTCATGGGAAAACAGACACACATACAAATCAAAAGAGCAAAAATACTAAGGATTTAAAGCAGTGTTAAAAACTAAAGTTTTAACATAACAAGCCATGATTTATAGTGGTAAACACTTAAGCATGCGAGAAAAGTCACTGGATCTTTGAGAAAATCGTTTGAAGAAACTTTAGAAACCCCAAGTAAAACTTGTTTAAAAATGGAAAACCTTTGAGAAAAAGTGTAATAATACTAGTAATAAACCTGAATCTAGTGTAGGTCTAAGAAAATAAGAAGTGTCACATGTTAGGATTTCACAGAAAACCTCTGAGAGGACGAAAAAGAACCTCGAACAGCCATGGCTTGAGCCTCAGAGGTCACAACCTCTCTCAGAATCAAGCTTTGGAGGCTTGGGGTGAACAAAGACACCAGGGGTGTAAGCATACGGGTTCTCGCCCTTCGATGGCCTTAAGGACGACATCATCGGCACAGGAGAGCCATGGGAGGCAAGAGGATGAGGGCTTCAAGGTCTCCGACAAGGGCGATGGTCGGAGAAGACGAAGGGTTCATCGGAGCTGAAGAGACAGAAGTATCTAGAAGAGACTAGAGAGAGAGAGATGAGTGGAGAGATGCGTGGTCTCGAAAGAATGAGGGGTCGGATAGGGGGTCGTTTGAGTTAATTAAGGAAAGAAACAATCTGGGCCGTTGGTCTCATTTGATCAACGACTCTGATTTAATTAGGGGTTGGGACGGGTTAAATTTTGGATTGGGCTGGATCGAGTTTGGGTTATGGGTTTAGGTAAATTGGGTTTGAATATTGGGTTGAAATGTGGCTAAAATTAAAATAGATGTGGCTATATGTTAAATACCCGATAAAATAGATAATTAATTAATTAAAATAGGTAATAATTATATACAAAATGGAATTAAGTTTAAATAAGTGAAATCACAGTAATTAACTAATATTAAGTGTAAAGTGCATAAACTTCGAATTAAAACTAATACAAAATGTCCTATTGGGTTATAATTGTAAAATTGCTGTAACTGAAATTAAATAAAACCCAATTGGATAATTTGTAAAATAATTGAACTTTAATGGATAAAAAATGATTATAAATAACAGACTGAGCCGGGAAATATTTTGACATTATTTATAGCATAATTTATGAATTATTTAAATATGAAATATTAAAATAAACAGGAAAATAATTTAATAAAAATATGGAAAAATACTCATTATTACAAAGAGTAATTTAGAAAACTTATATGCAAGTTTGCAAATAATTTGAGAAAAAATTGGGTATCAACAACGGCGGATCGAAATAGGGGACAACTACGGGTTAGAATTAGGCCGCACCCTGGCTTCTGAGTTGCCTACACATCCCTGGTTTTATAGGAATCAGGCCGTATGTAGTTCCAGAATCATCGACAAAATATACCGGCGATATTTCACAAGAACGGACGCAAGATGCGAGGTAAGGTAACATTTGAAGGTCTTACGGGGTTGTTTTGGGAGAATTAGAGCGGTCCGCTCCTGCCTGGCTGGCTATCCTGGCTGGCTGTCCCGGCCGGATTACCTGAAAATAAATAAAAGCATATATCGTGCATAATATAAACATGATGCAAGTTCCCGTTGGACTATGACTGCTGTCCTTGGACAATCGAGGATGACGTCCTTAGACCATGATGTCCTGGGCCATGAATCGCTTGGTGCGGGATTCGCAGGCTATAAAATGATGTTCTCGGGCCATGAAGATGGTGCCTCTGAACGATGACGCCTTTGAATAATGATATGCAGGTTGAATAAAAGAGATCCTCAGGCCATGAAGATGGTGCCTCTGAACGATGACGCTTTTGGACAAGTCGGCAATATTTCAGCCCATGACGAATGCAGTAATATGATGCTAACAAGACAGAGTTTAGCCTTGTGATTTGCAAAAGAGAAGAGAGGCAGAGCTTAGCCCGAAAGAAAGCGTAAATAAGTAGTGTCACGAAAGGTGATTGCTTTGAAAGGTAGATAGGAGCTTTATGCAAGGAAATAAAATGCAGGGGAGGTAGCGTGGAACCTCGGAAGGAAGAATAGTAGCCTTATGTAGTGCAAGAAATAAAATACAAGGGAGTTAGCGTGGAACCTTGGAAGGAAGAATGGTAGCCTTATGCAATGCAGGAAATAAAAATGCAGGGGAGGTAGCGTGGAACCTCGGAAGGCAAAATAGCCTTATGCAATGCAAGAAATATAATACAGGGGAGGTAGAGTGGAACCTCGGAAGGCAGAATAGCCTTATGCAGCGCAAGAAATAAAATGCAGGGGAGGTAGCGTGGAACCTCGGAAGGCAGAATGGTCTTATGTAGTGCGGGAAAATAAAATGACAGTAAGAGTTCTTAGCTGATGATAAACTGCTGTGATACGATTGTGATGAATAAGCGCTGTTTGCGATGATAGTAAATGTCAGCATGTGCGACGAGTTTGAGAGCGTCTTTTGAGAGATATACGTCATGCAGAGATAATAATATGTTTTGGGCTTTTGCCGTCTTCGTGCCTGCATCCAAAGAAAAATTGTGAGTTCTGTAAAGGGGAGTGTTAGTTCGCATTTCCCACTGGCTTGGCTTGTCTCCTTGATAATGATCACCCTGTTTGTATCACAGGGGTAGCGTTGCTAAACAAGCTGTTTTGAGAAGTAAATATGCATGGTTTTATAAAAAATATGATATAACATATAATTGAAAAATAATTTTCTTTGGATGAACCGACGACCACGACGCGGTTAGAGACATTGCAACCTCTCATGCTATGGAATTTTGAGGGTCCTCCTCAAAATTCTGCCCCAGTTTGATAGGTGAATGCTTCTGACTATTTCTTCTGCGACGCTTGATTGGACTTGATTCAGAATTTTGAGGTCCCTTCTCAAAATTCTGCCCCAGTTTGATAGGTGAATGCTTCTGACTATTTCTTCTGCGACGCTTGATTGGACTTGATTCAGAATTTTGAGGTCCCTTCTCAAAATTCTGCCCAAGTTTCCATTTGTGGGGGAAATGAATTTTTTTATTAAAATGTGACCGAACCCGTAGGGCTGCCTACGTATCCCCTCTTAAACGGGAATCGGGTCAGGCGTAGTTCAATTGACAGAAGCATGAAAGTTAGACATAGTAACGCTTGACTGTGTCTGAGTTGATTGGTTTTGGCCAGATTTCTCCATCCATTTCTGCAAGTATAAGTGCTCCTCCTGTCAGTACTCTGTGAACCATGTACGGGCCTTGCCAATTGGGAGAGAATTTTCCTTTTGCTTCGTCTTGATGAGGAAAGATTTTCTTTAACACCAGCTGCCCTGGTGTGAATCGTCTTGGTTCTACTTTCTTGTTGAAGGATCTGGTCATTCTGTTATGATATAGCTGACCATGACAAACTACGTTCATTCTTTTTCCGTCTACGAGGGCCAATTGCTCATAGCGGCTTCTTACCCATTTTGCATCACTAAGCTCGGCTTCTTGTATGATTCTCAGAGATGGAATCTCGACCTCGGCAGGAATGACGGCTTCTGTGCCATATACCAACATATAAGGAGTTGACCTAGTTGATGTGCGAACCATGGTGCGGTATCCCAGTAAGGCGAATGACAGCTTCTCATGCCACTGCTTGTGCTTCTCTACCATCTTTCTCAGTATCTTCTTGATGTTCTTGTTGGCAGCCTTAACGGATCCATCCATTTGAGGTCTGTATGCTGTAGAATTCTTGTGCTTGATCTTGAAGGATTCACACATTGCTTTAATCAGGTCACTGTTTAGATTGGAACCATTATCGGTGATGATTGACTCTAGAACTCCGAACCGACAAACAATGCGGTCGCGAACGAAATCAACTACCACTTTCTTGGTAACTGCTTTGTAGGATTCTTCTTCGACCCATTTAGTGAAGTAATCAATGGCGACCAGAATAAACCTGTGTCCGTTGGAGGTGGCATGTTCGATTGGTCCAATAACATCCATGCCCCAAGCGGCGAACGTCCACGACGAACTTGTTGCATTAAGCTCACTGGGAGGTACCTTTATCATATCCCCATGTATCTGGCATCGGTGGCATTTCCGGACATACTAGATGCAATCCGTTTCCATGGTCATCCAGAAATAACCGGCCCGAAGTATCTTCTTTGCTAGAACGAACCCGTTCATATGAGGACCGCATGTACCCACATGTATTTCCTCCAGCAGTTTTGTTGCTTCTCTTGCTTCGACACGTCTTAGCAAACCCAAATCAGGAGTCCTTCTATACAGGATTCCTCGGATGTGAAAGAAATTGTTTGACAACCTTCGAAGTTTGCGTTTCTGAGTAATGTTTGCAGGCTCTGGATATTCTCCTTTTGCCAAGTACTCCTTAATATCATGAAACCAAGGCTTTCCGTCTGCTTCTTCTTCAACATGGGCGCAGTAGGCCAGCTAATTGTGGATCCCCACCGGGATAGGATCAATGAAGTTCTTGTCTGGATGCTGGATCATAGATGACAAGGTAGCCAGTGCGTTGGCGAACTCATTCTAGATTCTGGGGACATGCCGGAATTCTATCTTTGTGAAACTCTTTCTCAATTCTTGTACACGATGTAGATATGGCAATATCTTGGAATTCTTGGTCGCCCATTCTCCTTGGACTTGGTGTATCAATAAATCTGAGTCACCAATCACTAATAACTCCTGAACGTTCATGTCGATGGCCAAGTTGAGCCCCAAGATGCAGGCCTCATATTCAGCCATGTTGTTGGTGCAGGGGAACCTGAGTTTGGCGGATATCGGATAGTGCTGACCGGTTTCTGATATTAAGACTGCTCCAATACCTACGCCTTTGAAGTTTGCAGCCCCATCAAAGAACATCCTCTAACCATCGTAGGATTCTGTAATGTCCTCCCCTACGAATAACACTTCTTCATCGGGAAAATACGTTTTCAATGGTTCGTATTCTTCATCCATAGGATTTTCAGCAAGATGATTTGCTAGTGCTTGTCCCTTGACCGCCTTCTGAGTCACGTAAATAATGTCGAACTCACTTAACAGGATCTGCCATTTGGCCAGTTTTCCAGTAGGCATGGGCTTCTGAAAGATGTATTTCAACGGATCCATCCTTGATATGAGGTACGTTGTATATGCACAGAAATAGTGCCTCAGCTTCTGTGCGACCCTAGTAAGAGCACAACAAGTGCGTTATAATAGAGAGTACCGAGCCTCATGCGGAGTGAACTTCTTGCTGAGGTAGTAAATTGCTTGCTCCTTTATTCATGTCTCGTCATGTTGCCCAAGAACGCAATCGAAAGCTCCATCCAACACAGCAAGGTAGAGTAGCAAAGGTTTACCTGGCTCGGGTGGTACCAGGACTGGTGGTGTTGAGAGATACTCCTTGATTCTGTCGAAGGCCCTCGGTCCATTTGGTTGCAGCATCCTTTCTCAACATCTTGAAAATTGGTTCACAAATGACGGTAGACTGGGCTATGAACCTACTGATGTAGTTGAGCCTCCCCAGGAAACTCATAACATCCTTCTTGTTCTTTGGTGGCGTCAATTCTTGGATGGATTTGACCTTTGATGGATCCGGTTCTATTCCTCGACGACTGACAATGAATCCCAGCAACTTGCCAGCAGAAACCTTGAATGCACACTTTGTAGGGTTAAGTTTCAGATTGTATTTCCTTAACCCGTTGAAGAATTTTCTCAACTCTTCCATATGGTCAGCGGCCTTATTTGATTTGATGATGACGTCGTCCACATATACCTCAATCTCCTTGTGAATCATATCATGAAATATAGTAGTCATAGCCCTCATGTAGGTGGCCCCTGCATTCTTCAGACCGAATGGCATCATCTTGTAACAATACACTCCCCACGGCGTAATGAAAGCCGTTTTCTCAGCATCTTCCTTGTCCATCCAAATCTGATGGTAACCGGTAAAACAATCTACAAAGGACTGTAGCTCATGCTTGGCGCATTTGTAAATTAGGATGTGTATATTCGACAAGGGGAAGTCGTCTTTCGGACTGGCCCGGTTGAGATCCCGGTAGTCGACGCAGACTCTGACCTTCCCATCCTTCTTCGGCACATGCACAATGTTGGCTAACCATGTAGGATATTCGACCACCCGGAGAACCTTGGCGTTGATCTGCTTGGTGACCTCTTCTTTGATATTCAAGCTCATGTCTGATTTGAACTTCCTGAGCTTTTGCTTCACCGGTGGGCATGTTGGATTGGTTGGCACCTTGTGGGCCACAATAGATGTACTGAGGCCAGTCATGTCATCATATGACCAGGCGAATATGTCCTCATATTCTCTTAAGAATTTCGTATATTCCTCCTTTTCTGACGGCGACAGATGGATGCTGGTGCGTGTTTCTTTGACATTCTCTGCGTTTCCTAGGTTTCGACCTCAGTCTCGTCCAAGTTAGACTTAGGTCTATTCTCAAAGTTCTCGACCTCTTTAATAATATCCTCAGGTATATCATCATCGTCTGACTTAGAATTAGTTTGTTGCATTGCCTCGTTGCATGTCACAGTTGTCGATTCCTCAAGATAAGTAATAGTAATGTTGTGTAAATAAAGTAATGGTGAGGAAAACAGTAGCAAGTAAATATAAGTTTTATAAAGAAATTTGAAATGCTTTGATAAACTGAATAATTGTTTGAACATGGGAGCTCTTTCTTGCAGAAATTAAAAATGCGAAAAGGAAGAAAATTCTGTAAATAAATAAACTGCAAATAATGCTTGTTTTGTTAGCCTTGCTACCCCGAGGCTCGACGGGCTTTGGTTGTCCTGACAGACCAATTCTTGAGATATGATCCCTTGCTCACGACCTGTATGGAAGGGACTTCCTCCCCCTCCTCTTCAATAATGACACAGCAGTCCATGTCCTCATCGTCCAGAAATATATCCCTCATTGCCGCTAATTCTTTCTCTTCATCCCTACCATAGATGATATCAGCTTGTTGGAAAGTTTGCTCCAAGTGAGGTATTGGATGCTCCAATGGGTAGTAGGGGCGGCGCCATGGTGGCGACCAGTTCTTGAATTCCTTCCAAGTGTACTCGTACCCCAGACCTAAAGTGGTACCGTGCTTCTTGAGTGTTATTGGCTTCGTTATTCCCTGGAGATTTTTACCGAGCCCTTTACCTGGCTCGTGCCCTTCCCAGTTCAAGATGCTTTCAATCTTACTGTCCCACCACTTGTCCTTATCAATGGCGTTAACTCGTTCAATGTTGTGGTAGATCTCTCCACCCAACTTCCTTCTTCCATCGATGACCGAAAAGGTCTGGCGACCGTAGATATGGTTGCTACCGTCTCCATGAATGATTACCTCTTGGTGATAATTCGAACTTCACAGCTTGATGTAGGGTTGATGACACAGCCGCAGCAGCGTGGATCCAAGGTCGTCCTAACAGTAAGTTGTAGGATGCAGGCACATCTATCACTTGGAAATATACATCGAACCAAGTTGGTACCATCTGTAAGCACAAGGTGATTTCTCCCATGGTGGACCTCTACGAACCATCGAAGGCTTTTACGTTGATCTCTCCTTCCTTTATCTCATGTAGACTTTTTTCCAATTTCTTGAGCGTGACCAGCGGACATATGTTGAGGATGGAACCCCCATCAATTAGGATCCTTGTGATGAAATGATCCTCACATTGTACCGTGATGTGTAGTGCTCTGTTATGCCCTAACCCCTCGGGCGGTAGCTCATCTTCATGGAAAGTGATCTTGTGTCTCTCCAGTACCTGGCCAACCATGTTAGCCATCTCCCCGCTGGTGATATTGTCCGGTACGTATGCTTCACTCAGCACATTTAACAAGGCACTCTTGTGTGTTTCAGAGTTCTGTAATAGGGAGAGAATGGATATCTGAGCGGGTGTCTTGTTAAACTGGTCAAGGATTGAATACTCCTTGGCTTGTTTCTTTCTCCAATGATCGTCTGAACCTGTCTCAAGAGTGGGAGGACGGTTGGCGGCCTTCTTGCTAGACTCGGCCAAATGTTCAGGGGTATAAACTCTACCAGTTCTTGTCATCCCCTGTGCGACAATGGCTTCCTCATACTTGCCTTTACCTTTCCTCCTCGCTTCAGCGGTGTAGTCCCATGGGATGGCGTTTGAGTAGAAGGGTGGAGTTGTTGTCATTGCCACTGGAATAGGTGTGGTCATTCTTATTCCCATCGGAGTATATGTTATAGGTGGCCGGACTGCAACTTCGAGAGGCCGTACAAACTCAACTTCGATCGGCACTGGGGCCTTTCTTTTGGCGGGCGATCTCGATTCAAACTCGAGTGGGGTGGACATGTTTACCTCAGCATCCTCGGATGGCTGCATCTGAACCACAATCGGGTTTAGAGTAATTGCGGGCTTCTTCGGATCTCCCTCTGCAATCAGCCCAATTGATCCCTCGGGATCCCAATCATCATCTACCTCAATCATATGGACACCACCTTTATGGTCGGGTAGCGGATTATTGCGAACATTAGGAACAAGGTCCTTGGCTACAATGATCTTGTTGTCTATGAGAGCTTGTATCTTGTCTTTTAAAGAACGTAATTCCTCGATGGTGTGTCCTTTCATGCCAGAATGGTAAGCACATGATTTATTTGGGTTGACCCACTGAGAAGGGTTCTCAGGGGTGGCAGCAGGAATGGGTGTGACATAAACAGCGGCTTTGAGTTTTTCATATAGTTGATCGATGTGCTCAACTATGGCAGTATACTGTTTCGGAGGGCGACGGTCAAAGTTAGGGCGGGGTCTTGGGAAGTTTTGGCGAGTATGTGGTGATTGGTAGTGAGAAGGTTGGCAATTATAGGCATTGTAAACAGGAGCTGGTTGGGAATATCTAGGCGAGGTAGGCTGATATGTGGGTGGTGGAGCTTGCTATGTGGGTGAATGGGCTTGGTATTGAGGTAAAGGTGCTTGGTAACTTGGAGCTGGTTGGTATGTGAATGAAGGTGCGGGATAGACTTGGTATTTAGGTGGGGATTTGGCTTGCTGTGCTACCATCACGACTCCTACATCCTTCTTCCTAGACACTCCACCAGATTGCAGAGCTTTATTAGTAGCTTGTAAAGCTTCAACGTTGGTGACCATACCGCTTTTGATGCCCTCTTCGATTCGCTCTCCCAACTTGATGATGTCAGAAAACTTGTGACCCTCGACCATCATCAGTCGCGTATAGTATTGAGGATCCTGAGCTCACACAAAGAATTTTTTCATTTGTTCCTCTTCTAAGGCTGGTCTGACCTTGGCAGCTTGACCTCCAACGAGTAGCATACTCGCGAAAGGTCTCCATTTGTTTCTTCTTTAAGTTCTGGATGTAGAATACATGTGGTACATTCTCCGTGTTGAACCGAAATCTATCCATGAAGTCCGTCGCCATGCTTACCAAATTAGACCATTTCTTTGGATCCTGGATGATGTACCAGGACAGTGCATCTCCTTTTAAGCTCCTCATGAAGAGTTTCATGCGGATTCTTTCATCTTTTCCCACGCCGACCAGTTTGTCGAAGTAAGTCCTATGATGGACTCTTGGATCACCAGTACCATCGAACATCTTGAACTTAGGAGGTTTGTACCCCTCGGGCAGTTCAACATCAGGTTGTATGCAAATATCTTCATAGTTCAGCCCCTCAATCCCTTTAACTCCTTCGACGCCCTGAACTCGGTTGGTCAATTTCTTGAGTTCCTCGGCCAGATTCCTGATGAGCCTATCCTTCTCGTCGGACTCAGGGGTATGCGGTGTGGAATGAGCCACGGTTTCCACAAAAATGGGATTATTGTAAGCCTGGAAGTGGTCTTTTTTCTGATCCTGGAGAGGTGGAGTGTTATGGTGACATGCATTGCATTGTGCTGGCGGGACTGGGTCCTTGGGGTGATTCGGTTGTTTAGGGATGTTTTGTGGTAAAGTGGGGTTTGGAGCATTTGGGAAGTGGATGTCTGGAACACTGAGGGAAAGTGATAAGTGAGCCAAATTCTTGACTTAGTCAAGTTCCTCTTGGAACTTCAGCAGTTTCTTTTCCAGTGGAGACATACCCTCGTGCAGAACCCGAATACCTCGACCATCAGTGGTCTCAACCTTTTCATCCCTGTTGTCTTTTCTGGTGTCGCTTGCATCTGCCATCTTAGTTTTACCCTTGCTTTTTCCTTTGGGAGGACTGGGAGGAGGAGTAGGAGGAGGGCCCTTTGATCTTGTGCGGTAGGCGGATGATGCCAGAATGCACGAACTAACCTTTGGGGAGGGGAATAATAATTAAAGAAAAATAAAACAAAAGGTAAGGAAGTCAGTGAGGATTATAAAACATATTGCACACATAATGCGAAAATATAAAACGCATCCTAAGATGGGGAACCTCTTTGTGCCCGAGGTAGGCCTAGCGACAAATTAATTTGGAGAACTTGAAATGCTAAATGCCTCATTTTATTGATGATAAAAACGACTCTAAATGTGCGAAAAATAAAAGTCACTAATGGCTAATGGCCTTATTACATCAAAAGAGACATAATAAAAGACACATATATCTACTTGGTCCCAGAAGGACCTTCCTCAAATTCGGCATTCCTGCTCCCTTTGATCAGCTTTCCCAACTCGCGAAGTCCCAGCAGCAAGTAGGTCCTGGCTAGATATACTCCTTCGGCTCCTTCAGTCTTTTTGCAGTCCTCGATCCTCTTGATGAACTTTTCCTCCAGCTCGACTACACCTCGCTCCAAGTACCCTAGCCTCTTGTTGGAGCTGATAGCCATATTCTTCCATTCCTCTATCATCTTTCTACTGGACTCATGTATCTGGTGATGATTATCTTCACATTCACGGAACCTCTTGCGTAGACTGTTGAATTTAACTTGCACTTCGGCCTTCTCATCTATGACCCGGTGACCATGAGCAAATCTTGGCTCGAATTGTCCCTCCATATCTTCTTCTAACCAGCTTAGATAGAAAGGAGTACAACCGGCATGATACCTATATGGCTCAATGGTGTTTTTCTCCAGTACAATATTGTAGTACCACAAATGCTGAGCTTGGCACTTGTGAGGGCTGTCGCCGTCCTGGAAGTCTGCTCGAAGATGTCTCATCTTCTCAACCCTAGGTATAACCTACCTCCTCCCTACTTGCCTCATAACTCGGAGAGGGACGTAAGGGTACGTTCCCCTCAGACAAATCAATATCAGAAATGAAGCGTCTCGGGATCGGATGATAAATTCGTCTGTTGGGAACCATTCAAACTTCCACTGAATCTGGTCCTCGGTCAAATTTCCCAGTAACTCAACCCATCCCTCGGCATTTTCTGGCTGAGCGAACATGTCTGGAATATAGTTCATTCGCTTTGGGTGGTGGAAAGCAATATGTTCATCCCATATTCTTCGATGGATGTCTTGTCGGTAGTCACCCCTTTGCAGGTGTTCCGTGAGCCAAAACTGAAGCAGTAAGTTGCAACCTTCAAATTGTTTTGCTCCCCATTGACACTTTTCTAAGGCTCGGTATATGTCTGCAATAATCATAGGCATAGTGCTGAAGTCCTGTCCATTGATCACCTCCATTAAAGTCTTAGTGACCATGGCCAACCTAGTGTGAATCCTCTCCTTCTTTGTCGGGAACACCATTAAACCCAGAAAACAAGCCATGAAAGCAAACCCACGGCGATGGATGTGCCCTAGAGAAGTGGGGGCGAACTCATCCTGATAAGTGAGGTATGATTTTCTATGACCGAACCTTTTGTACAAGTAATCAAAAGGGATGTACGAATCCTTTAAACATACAAAGTTCGGATTTTTCTTTAGTCCCAACATTTTGAGAAAACCCCGGCCTGTGCGATTCTCAGGCATCAGCAACCCTGGAGATTCCCAAGACAAACCGGCCAAACCTCCTATTTCTTCCAGCAGCGGTGTCATTTCATTGTTTTTGAAGTGGAGTACTAACCGATCGCAATCCCAGAATAGGGTAGCAGCCTCTATCATCATTTTGTTAGGCTGAATATCCAAAAGAGAGGACAGGTTGCCCAAGTGTTTCCTGACGGGTGCTTTGTCGCTGGAGTGAAGATCCTCCCACCAGTTTAACAACTTGGGGTGGATATTGGCGACCAAGCCGAATCTGGGGATTTCGTGCCTCATTTCTGGAAAACAAAAAAGGTTAGATCCTTACCCCCACCGGAGTCGACTATTTAACATCAATAATTAGCAAAGAGAATTTAGTTCCCCAAATAAATGCACAGAACATGAAGGTGTCCATTTGGGTTCCAGGGAAACCCAATGGACTTTGGACAAGGCTATCTTAAAGGCTATTGTGCGGACAACACATTAGCCTGGCTAGGTTTGACCATGATGCATGCAACATTACAATAGAGTAAGGTTTCTATGGGGTTTTAGACCGGTACCCTTGAGCGGACAACTGAAGGGGGAAGGCACAAAACTGTCAGCTGCACCGCTGATCGACTAGTTTTACCGCAAATACGCCTTTCCGAATTTAGGGGGTAGTAATATTGGAATAGCGCAACCACTCATTGTAATCGTTGCTATAGGACTTTTGTTTGGCACGAGTGGAATATGAATGTGGAGCATGATATGCAATAAATATCATTTAAACAAATAGGCATGTATTTTCACGTTGAGGAAAGCGGTAAAGAAAGGAAATACAACAGTTACAATGGAAAGAGGTTACAAAGAAAACATGAAGATGTGTCAGTTTCGTTCAGGTGAAATAAATGCTTGCAAAAATTAAACAAATAACAACATATAACGAAGAATAGGAAAAGGTGTAAGCATTTAAATGAAAATTAAAGGTCCAAATTCACAAAGCAACTTGTAATGGTATAAGCCTAGGGAATATCCCCAGTAGAGTCGCCATGCTGTCGCACCCCCTTTTTTTTCTCGCACGGGTTAGGTACTCGGAGATCGGGTTTATGACATTCTGGACAACTCCTTAAAAGAAAAGGTTTAAGGAAGAGTCTCCACCTAACGATTTTTATGGTGCGTTAGGGCACCTAGAGTAAATAACTCATGAACTAGTTTGTGTTACCAGAGATTGGGTAAGGGCTTGAAGTTATCCCAAGGGAAAGGTGTTAGGCACCCCTCAAAATCCACAACTGTGGGTCCCAACCAAGTAGTTTTGTGAATTTGGACGGTACACAAATGACAAGCAAAGCTCACGTAAGAGGGGATTTCAAGTAAATGCTGAAATTGTCAAAGAATTTTAAAGAATAAATCATTTGAATGAAAATGTCCTAGGTTTTAAATAAATATGGATCCCATCAATGCGATACCCGATATGTCACGCCTCCAAGAGGGGCTACACGTGGTATTAGTGCACCGGTCATCATATCCATATTCTACCCTTCCCGCCCCATTAAGGTATTTAAAACGCGTGCGTCGGTAACGAAGCTTATTGCGTACTATTACACGTCCCTCTCTATAAGTTCTGGAGGGTATTTAGGACTACTAATCCTACAAGGTGAGTACTAGGCCGAACCCCTAGGTTTAAAAGGATAAAATTCTAAGCAACATGTACAACAAATAGGACTACAGATATGAGGAACACATAAGGGAAAATACAGGGCTCACAGATCCCTCCACAACTAAACATGTAGATAGCACGTCTCAAACACAATCAAGGTCTCAAAGTCAGGATTTAAAACAGGAGTTTTTGAGTTGGAAATCAGTATGGTTTCAGCAGTTTCGAAAAGGGAATGCCTTTTGTAAACTCAGTAATAAAGCTGGCATTCAGTTTGAAACAGAGTAGTTTGAAAAGAAGAGTGATTGACTTTAAATTCCAGTAAGTAATAGAAAAATGCACAGCAGTTCAATGAAGTCTTCAGTAAAGCAAATGAAGAAAATTTAGAAAAATTCAGTAAAGCATGATTTAGAATGACAGAGTGATTCAAAAGGGCAAGTGACTTTTGGAAGATCCAGTAGTTTAAAGCAGAGTAAGAGTCAGTAGTTTAAGGAAAACTTTAGTAAAAGGAGAGTAAGTAAACGTTTTCAGGAAACAACAGCTTTAAAAATATAGAGCAGGCATTCGATTGAACGGAATGATTTTTGCAAAGAGTGAAAACTGCATCTGAAACCCAGTAATTAGAAAACACACAGAGCAGTAATCTAATAACTTAGTTAAAGAGGAAATGAATGCATGATTTCTAGAATCAGTATTTGAAAATAATATAGTAGGAGTTTTTAGGAAATAGAGTGAACTTTAGAAAGTGATAAAACAGGAATGAAAAACATCAAAGTTTAAGAATTTCGAAAAGGGACTGATTGGTTCTAATACCAGCTAAGTGAAACACGATTAGGTTTTGGTTTTAATAATGTATTAGGCCTAGAGTTTTGCCTAGGCATTCGTATACATTGCCTATATTTTTAAAAGTGAGCATGCAAACTTCAGTTCCAATTTTAAGAGAGGTGATGCTATATTTGCAGATCGTTTCAACCAATTGACCACATTTTAACGAGGTTAAGCATGCTGATTAGGTGTTCAACAACTGTAATTCAAAACCAATATGAAGTCCTAAATAGCAGGATATCTAATGCACATAAGTAAAAATACTTTATTAGATTTTCTACATGCAATGCTTATGAAGATGCAACAACCGTACATTATATCACTTGTGGTAGTTATTAACTGTGAACAGGGCTTATAAAATGACAGGAACATAATAGACATGCTAAAATAAAGGACCTAAACATGATTTCTATTGCATGATATGCATGTCCTAAACACGATACTATTGCACACATAGGGAAATAAATCCACTATCCAACCCCAATTATTCGTTTATAAATTATTACAAACCAAGAATAATAAATTACATCACTTAAAGGGAGAGTTCAATCCGGCCCATATCTCCCAACCTTAATCCTTTCGAGTTTCACAGCCTTTCATGGTCCGGGTGCGGCAAAGCTCCCTAAGAACCTTGTGGGTCCCTGGCCAATACCAACACCTAGACATATTTCCAAAGTTGAGGATGTGCAGTGTGGAATTACCAGCCCCAGTGTATCAAGGTTCAGAGGGAACTCATGGGTTCCCAAAGCAATGCTTGCACTGAGGGGGTAGAACCTAAATTTCTAAGAGTAGTGTGAAGTGCTAGAAAGAGAGAAAAGTTTGTAGCTGAAAAGAGTTTACAAAACTGGAGATTTGTTTTGAAATATTAGCTTTTGAAAAACAAACAAAAGTACCAGACCAATCAACAAGTTCAACACTACATGATTTCACACAGGGACGACGGGAGAGGGGACAAATAGATCAGGAACTGATACATGGATTTAATAGAATTGTTCAAACATGATTACACAAATCAGAAAGGTTCAGGGAATCAAGAAATGGCCAAGTTTAAACATGACAATAGACAGTAACAGGATACATGCATAACAGGTACAAATCCAGAATAAACAACAATCCTAGAAGCATTAGCATGTAAATCTTAAAGAGATGAAGCATGGTGAGACCTGAAAGATAAACAAGAGACTTAATTGCAAGTTGAACAGTAGAAGCACAAGTAGAAGAAAATCAGGAGGATGACAAATTGAAACAATAA
Source organism: Nicotiana undulata (assembly GCA_005239495.1). Classification (NCBI taxonomy): domain Eukaryota; kingdom Viridiplantae; phylum Streptophyta; class Magnoliopsida; order Solanales; family Solanaceae; genus Nicotiana; species Nicotiana undulata. Next base: position 19,021 of record ML296680.1, read on the forward strand.
TAAACATATTGGTTTGAGGCTTGGAATTTAATTAGAACATACCAGTGAGAAAAGAGCAAAGCAGAATGCAAAAGCATAGTGAGAGCACAATGTTAGCTTTGGCTTATAGCCGGCTAACAATAGACAAGAACAAAAGACTAAAGTAATAGAGCAGAGAGCTTTAATGTGAGAGAGAGTTTTAACCACAAGTCTTGTGTCTGTTTTGTGTTTGTGAAAAGCTAGAACTTTTATAGTTGAAAAATGAGTAGCAAAAAATTGTAAGAGTCAAAATAGCATGGTAATAAAAGAACTCAGAATCAATCATTCAGGAAATCAATGACACGGTTCCCTTAAGTCAAGGGATTTCAATACTCAAACGGTAATGAGTCAAATAAGGCAAAGAGGATCAGTTCAGGACAAATAAGGAAAGAACCAAGTTGTTCAGTAATTGGTAAGAACTCGTAATTAGTAAAAATAAGAGTCAAGCCAAGTCTTCCATTAATTAGGGGAGACATTTCAAAACAAAGGGAAAAGTGGCAAATAAGGAGACAATTCACATTAGGAAATCATTCAAAATACCTTACGTATAGCGTAAGTAATCAGGGCTAGGTACTTAGGATTTAATTACATTAACAATCAATTAATAGGGCAGTTGATCACATAATAAGGTAATAAAATAATTTGAAGTTTTAAAACAAAGGAAGTAGTCGGAAATTAGTAATAGTATCCATAAAAATCAGGGATTCGAAATTGATACTAATTAAGGGAATGTCTCATGTATCAGCATATAGAAATCAATACAGAAATACTTACAATCATTCAGGGATTCAAGATAATACTAATTCAAGTATAAGAAATGACAAAATCAAAGACTCAGTAGCACATCAAAGCAACAATCACAAAGTAACAGAAATAATTCATGGAAAAACAGACACACGTACAAATCAAAAGAGCAGACATACTAAGGATTTAAAGCAGTGTTAAAAACTAAAGTTTTAACATAGCAAGCCATGATTTGAAGTGGTAAACACTTAAGCATGCGAGAAAAGTCACTGGAACTTTGAGAAAATTGTTTGAAGAAATTTTAGAAACCCCAAGTAAAACTTGTTTAAAAACAGAAAACCTTTGAGAAAAAGTGTAATAATACTAGTAATAAACCTGAATCTAGTGCAGGTTTAAGAAAATAAGAAGTGTCACATGTTAGGGTTTCATAGAAAACCTCTGAGAGGAAGAAAAAGAACCTCGATTAGCCATGGATTGAGCCTCAGAGGTCACAACCTCTCTCATAATCAAGCTTTGGAGGCTTGGTGTGAACAGGGGCACCAGGGGTGTAAGCATACGGGTTCTCGCCTTTCGTTGGCCTTAAGGATGACATCACCGGCACAGGAGAGCCATGAGAGGCAAGAGGATGAGGGCTTCAAGGTCTCCGGCAAGGGGGATGGCCGGAGAAGACGAAGAGTTAATCTGAGCTGAAGAGACGGAAGTCTCTAGAAGAGACTAGAGAGAGATGAGTGGAGAGATGAGTGGTCTCGAAAGAATGAGGGGTCGGATGGGGGGTCGTTTGAGTTAATTAAGGAAAGAAATAATCTGAGTTGTTGATCTCATTTGATCAACGGCTCAGATTTAATCAGGGGTTGGGGAGGGTTAAATATTGGATTGGGCTGGATCGAATTTGGGTTATGGGTTTGTGTAAATTGGGTTTGAAGATTGGGTTGAAATGTGGCTAAAATTAAAATAAATGTGGCTATATGTTAAATACCCGATAAAATAGATAATTAATTAATTAAAATAGCTAATAATTATATACAAAATGGAATTAAGTTTAAATAAGTGAAATCACAGTATGGATCAAAATAGGGGACAATTCGTATGATATTCTTGAGAAAGATTGCACCGTACTCCCTTAAAATCAGAAAATATCATTACTATTACACAATATAATTTCGTAGGAAATTATGCTTATGATCATTACCTTGCTGAATATGACCATCTTTTATTTGTGATAGAAGCCTCATGTTACTATAGAAAAATTTAAGCTAATCACGTTCTTAAGAATGTATGTGACCCTCATGTTTTCAAATCTTACATATTAAATAGATAGATCTCACGTTTTCAAGACTTACATATTAAATGGATAGGTGACTCACCTTCTTAAGTATGCCAAATCTCACTTTCTAATCTTGCCACATAATATAGTGACTTAAGATTCACAATTCTTGGGGTGGCTTGCTGCCAAATGGAGATGGTTTAATCTTACCCAGTCTTTTAATTAATGTCCCAATAATTCCTTAATTAACTGGGTAACCTCCCATTACCCAATAATTAATCAATTACCACACAATTATAAATTATCTCATCTTACTTAAAATACTACTCACTTTTATATATTGTATACACCTTACTATCATGGTCATGTGGTACCTTGTATGGTACTAGTCTATAAATACCGAGTATTTTACCTCGGGCCGTATTTTTATCCCAAAATATCAAAGTTCGATGAAATTCATTTTTTTTGATTTGCTTACCCCCTCATCTTCACGAATTTACTCATCACTTGTTTAAATAGCATGATTCTTATAATCTCAAAATAATCTCATTCCCGAACATATATCAATTAACTTATGACGAAACTTCAACGTACAAAAATGCGGGATGTAACATCTCATTTTCGAGCTTCAATTTACTTATGACGTACTTACACATACGTAAACATGAGGTGTAACATCATTCACCCTTTGAAACATTCGTCCTCGAATGTAGACTGATGGACTTATCATTATCATAACCTACAGCTCTTGCGAATACTTTAATACTCTCCTTGCCATCTAGACATTGTTCCGTGAATGAATCCAAAGGCCAGGGCATTTCCCCCTTTAGGTCTCTTTCTCACACCATGACTTGTGGTCGTAACTGTTGCTACCTTCTATCATGCAGCCTGTACGACTCTGGTTTAGTAAGTGCGCCTATGCGACTCCTCTCTCCTTTTTCCTCTGGCTTTTAGTTAATATCTAGGCCTCACTTTGTAAACATATACATAGCTTGATAAGACGTCCCTCTGGGCATCTATGGGTATATTGAAGTCTTCGCTCGAGTACCTTGTTGAACTTACGAATATCGTTATACCTTATTTCATAGATCTGTTTATCTATCCGTATGATTTTATTGCCATAACTCTTACTTTCATTTATCGTTACTGAGGTCTGCTACCAACTGCATGTTACTCTTGTTGCTTAAGAATGATGGTATAATCTCATCTCATACTTTTTAACTTTTATCCATCCATTGTTGATTCACCTTAATACCGATAAATTGACCTTTTATGTAACACTGCTACTAGGGCTTACATCTCACCGGAGAACATATGAAATGATTAGACTGATCCACCTGGGGGCGATACCATGCTTCCATAACTGTATTTCATAGCATCCCAACGTGTTTCATCCTATGGGGGTTATTCTAATCCCGTACAACTCATCACATCCCCCCCTTTGTTTTCTCCAAATCATAACTCAATCGAAGGCCTAAACGTCATCCTTTATTTATTACCAGGGCAGCATTTCATCTCTTCTAAATGTTATTAATCTTAGACTCCTTTGATTTTATTCAAGTTATACTGAGCTTTCTATAACTTAGAGAAATCACTAGATCTCTTGTTTTTCATGGGCTTAATCCTGAGGACATCCATTTCTCGTCGCCTTCCCACTCATCTTTTCTTATCCTGACTCATGTCATAAACCTTGTCTCTTTACTACACTTTAACTTGTGACCTATACATATCTTTTCAACTTGCTTGAACCATATATTTTCGTATGTTATTCTGGAATATCAAGAGAGACATCACATCGTCTCAAACTCTCTTTTACTCTCTTGGCTAAATCTCCCGGTACCTAGAAACCATAAGCAAGAAGATATGCCATTGACGACGCTACTATCACTCTCGGATAATGAATCTTAGTGCTTCTAGACTTCTACCTGAAGTATAGATTATTCACAATTTTCTGCACCTGAGTATCTCGTAATGTCACGACCCGAATTAACCTCCGAACGGTCTCGTGATGGTACCTAGTCCCTACGACTAGGTAAGCCTAAAACATGCGGAAAATAAAGCAATATAATAGTAGGAACAGAAAAGAAGAAGAAAATATATAACTCAGCCGCTCGGCATTTACAACTCTCACTTTCCAAAATCCAGAACGTCACAATAATCACAAATTATGTACTAATGTGGCTCTATAAAATGGAATAAGGGAAAAGATATACAAGTCTTCTATGCCTATACTAGAGTAGAAGGGGACTCGTGGGATTTTGCGGACGCGGCAGAATTACCTCGCGGTATCCTGGCAGCTGCTAAAGTATTCCTAGCCAAAATGTTGTGTACTGGTACCTGGATTTGCACATGGAAAACATGCGCATGAAAGGGCATGAGTACTCCACAATTGGTACCCAGTAAGTCCCAAGCCTAACCCCAGTCAGGTAGAGGTCAAGTTAAGGCTCTAACGGATATTTATAGAAAAAAAAATAGTTAAAAATCTAAACAGAAAAAAATATTAAGCAAAAGCAAACAATAGAAACGGTAAATTACAAAAAATAGTAAAAGAGAGCCCTTGGCTCAACACATCATATGTCTCAATAGCAAATATGCAATGTATTACAGGGGAAAGCTCCCGGAGTCTCGTTCGTAGTCCCAATTTAAATATGCAATGCAGTACAGGGGGAAAGCTCCTGGAATCTCATTCGTAGTCCCAATTTAAATATGCAATGCAGTACAGGGGGAAAGCTCCCGGAATCTAGTCCGTAGTCCCAATTTAAATATGCAATGCAGTACAGGGGGAAAGCTCCCGGAATCTAGTCCGTAGTCCCAATTTAAATATGCAATGCAATGAATACATGATGCAGTGTATTTGACCAGCTCAGAAGGAAACCACGAGCAAATACGAATAAAACTACCTAAAACATGGTACATATATTATCAAGTAGGAGTAACTCAAGTAAGACATGTGGACATGCTCATTCATAAGCTACACTACACAGTTAGTAAAGAAAAAAGTGAAATAGGGATAAATGATTTATGTCATGAAAGGAAAAGTGAAGTTTTAGCAACAATAGCCCTTGTACGCACTCGTCACCTCACATACGCGACACTCATATCACAAAACAATATCAAAACAACCTAAGGGGAAGTCCCTAACACAGAGTTAGGCAAGCCACTTACCTCGACTGCGCTACTCAACCCACAACCACACTCTTGCCATGAGTATCCGACTCTGGGCATCCCAAATCTATTAAATTCGATTGCATAATGTAAATAACACTTTAAGAAATAAAAATAGCTAATTATTTGGAAGCTAATACGCGAAATTAGGAAATTCGCCCAAAAAGTCCCCCGGGCCCACGTCTCGGAATTGGGTAAAACTTATATATTCTAGACACTCATTAACTCACGAGTCTAACCATATAAGAATCTCTCAATTCGGATGCCAAAAACACAATCAACACCCAATAATCCGACCTATGAAGTTTAACCAATTTTTTCCCAAATTGTTCCACCAAAGTTCGAATTTAAAGACTAGATTTAAGTTGGGAATCATGAAAATTGATCTAAGTTGGGTAGAAATCACTTACCCAAGTTGCCCAGGTGCAAAAGTCTTCAACATATCTCCCTTCCCGAGCTCTCAAATTCCAAAAATGTGAAAATAGGCTTAAACCTTTGAATTGGGGTTTTAATGAATCTGACGAGGTATTTGACCTATGTGATCGCGGACATACAGTCGCGATGAGATATCCCACACGCGCCTTAATTTCCTTCAATGCGAACGCGGCTAAGGGTTTGCGATCGCGGACCTTCTCTCCCCAAAACTACGCGATCGCGATTAGCTTCACGCGACCGCGTAGAGGAAGTATAAAATCTTCCCTAGGCCTAAGGAGCACTATGCGATCGCGATTCCAGGCATGCGATCGCGGAGACCAAGTGCCTAGACCACTGCGATCGCGGAGGGACTAGTGCGATCGCGATTCCAGGCATGCGATCGCGGAGACCAAGTGCCTAGACCACTGCTATCGCGGAGACCAAGTGCCTAGACCACTACGATCGCGGAGGGACTAGTGCGATTGTGAAGCACAAATTCTTCCGGCCTCAACTTAACACTATGCGATTGCGGATGAATTCACGCGATCACAATGACCAAAAACTTGCTGCTGTAAAACCAGAAAAACCAGCAAAGGGCTTAGGCCAAAATATGCCCGTTTGGGCACCCGAAACACACCCGACGCCCCCAAGACCTCGACTAAACCTACCAACCAACCCTAATACCTCATTCAAACTTGGCCGAGCCTTAAAAACACACCTCATAACATCAAAATCCTCAATTATGCATAGATTCTAGCCTAAGAACTTATGAAAATTCTAAAATTCACATTCGATGCCGAACCACGTCAAAACTCATCCGAATGACCTCAAATATTACACACAGGTCATAAATGATACTACGGACCTGCTTCCACTTTCGGAATTCCATTCTAAGCCCGATATCAAAATTTCACATGTCGACCGAAATCACTGAAATTCTAACTTTCGCAAATTTAAGCCTAATTCTACAACAGACCTCGAAAACACATTCCGAACGCGCTCCTAACCCCGAAATCACTCAACGAAGCTAACGGAGTCGGCAAAATTCCATTCCGGACCCGTCTTCACACTGTTCTAACTATGGCTCGATTTCTAAGGCTAAATATCACATTTATGGACTATGTGTCCAAAATCACTCTGGATTTTACCACTCAATGTTTTGACAAGTTCCAAAAGCATAAATAGACATGGGAGAAATAGTTATTAGGGTATCGGGGAGTTAACTCTCAAAACGACCGACCGGGTCGTTACATTCTCCCTATCTTAAGAAAATCATTCGTCCTCGAATGAGTATAGAAACATACTTGAAACTTTGAAAAGATTTGGGTACTGACTCCGCATATCGTGCTCGGTCTCCCAAGTCGCCTCCTTGACCGGATGACCCCTCCACTGAACCTAGACTGAGGCAATATTCTTTGACCTGAGCTTTCTAACCTGCATGTCGAATATAGCTACAGGCTCCTCAACATATGATAGATCTTTGTCCAACTGGATTGAGCTGAAATACAAAACATGAGTCGGATCCCCGTGATACTTCTGGAGCATAGAGACGTGGAATACCGGATGGACTCCTGCTAGGTTGGGAGGCAAGGCCAACTCATAAGCAACCTCCCCAACCCGCTGCAATACCTCAAAAGGGCCAATGAACCTCAGACTCAGCTTACCATTCTTCCTGAATCTCATGACGCCCTTCATAGGCAATACCCGAAGCAAAACCCGATCACCCACCATATATGCCAAGTCACGAACCTTCCGGTCAGCATAACCCTTCTGTCTGGACTGGGCTGTGCGAAGTCTCTCCTGAATCACCTTCACCTTGTCCAAGGCATCTTGAACCAAGTCTGTACCCAACTATCGGGCCTCGCCCAGCTCAAACCATCCCACTAGAGACCTGCACCGCCTACCATACAAAGCCTCATATGACGCCATCTGAATGCTGGACTGGTAACTGTTATTATAAGCAAAATCTGCAAGTGGAAAGTATCGATCTCATGATCTTCCAAAATCCATCACATAGGCATGGAGCATATCCTCGAGAATCTGAATCGTGCGCTTAGACTGCCCGTCTGTTTGAGGGTGAAAGGCTGTACTCAACTCCACCTTGGTACCTAACTCCTACTGAACGACTCTCCCGAATGGTGAAGTGAACTGTGTACCTCTGTCTGAAATGATAGATACTGGGATACCGTGGAGGCGAACAATCTCCCTGATATAAATCTCAGCCAACCTCTCAGATGAATATGTAGTCAACACTGGAATGAAATGGGCCGATTCGGTCAGCCGATCTACAATCACCGAAATAACATCATACTTCCTCAAAGTCCGAGGAAGTCCAACCACAAAGTCCATGATGATCCGCTCCCATTTCCACTCTAGAAGTTGAATCTGCTGTAGTAACCCTCCCGGTATCTGATGCTCACATTTGACCTGCTGATAATTGAGACACTTAGCTACAAACTCCACTATATCCTTCTTCATCCTTCGCCACCAATAGTGTTGTCTCATATCCTAGTACATCTTTGCGGTACTCGGGTGGATGGAATACCGCAAACTATGGACCTCATCAAGAATCAACTCCCGAAGCCCATCTACATTGGGCACACAGATACGACCCTGCATCCTCATCACGCTCTCATCACCTATGGTCACATCCCTGGCATCACCCCGCCGAACTCTATCTTAAAGAGCCAGAAGGTTGGGATCCTCATACTGGCTCTCCCGAATACGGTCATAAAAAGAAGATCGAGCAACCACACAAGCAAATACCCGGCAAGGCTCAGAAAGATTCAATCACACGATTTGACTGGCTAAGGACTAGACATCCAAGGCCAAGGGCCTCTCAGCTGCATGAAGGTATGCCAAACTACCCAAACTCTCCACCCGGAGACTCAAGGCATCAGCTACCACATTGGCCTTCCCTGGGTGGTATAATATAGTGATGTCATAATCCTTGAGTTACTCTAACCACCTACGCTGGCGCAAATTGAGATCCTTCTGCCTCAATATGTGCTGCAAACTCCGGTGATCCGTGAATATCTCACAGGGAACACCATATAAATAATGACGCCATATCTTTAAGGCGTGAACAATCGCTGCCAACGCGAGATCATGAACTGGATAGTTTTTCTCATGAACCTTCAACTGTCTAGATGCATAGGCAATCGCCCTACCGTCTTGCATCAACACCGCTCCCAGGCCAATCCTCGAAGCATCACAATAGACTATATAGGACCCTGAACCCGTAGGCAATACCAACACATGAGCTTTAGTCAAGGTTGTCTTGAGCTTCTGAAATCTCTCCTCGCACTTCTCAGTCCATATGAAAGGGGCACCCTTCTGGGTTAGTCTTGTCATAGGCGCTGAAATGGATGAAAATCCCTCCACAAAACGACAATAATACCCAGCCAAACCGAGGAAATTGTGGATCTCAGTAGCTGAAGACGGTCTAGGACAACTCTGCACCGCCTCCACCTTCTTTGGATCTACCTTGATCCGATTAGAAGACACCACATGGCCTAGGAATGTCGCGGAATCAAGCCAAAATTCACACTTTAGAAAATTTGGCATACAACTTCTTCTCCCTCAAAGTTTGAAGTACGATCCTCAAATGTTGCTCGTGGTCCTCCTGGGATCGAGAATATACCAAAATGTCATCAATGAACACGATGACGAAAGTATCATGGTAGGGCCGAAATATGCTATGTATCAGGTGCATAAAGGTTGCGGGGGCATTGGTCAGCCCAAATGACATAACAAGGAACTCATAGTTGCCACATCTGGTCCTGAAGGCAGTCTTCGGGATATCCGGCTCCCGAATCTTCAATGGATGATAACCGGAATGCAGATCAATCTTGGAGAACACCCTAGCACCTTGTAAATTGTTGAATAGATCATCAATGCGAGGCAATGGGTACTTTCTCTTCACTGTCACCTTATTCAGCTGCCGGTAGTCAATACACATACGCATAGAACCAACATTTTTCTTCACAAATAATACCAGAGCACCCTAAGGTGATACACTGCGCCTGATGAAGCCTTTATCTAGAAACTCCTGCAACTGCTCCTTCAATTCCTTCAACTCAGGAGGAGCCATGCGATAGGGAGGAATGGAAATGGGCTGAGTGCCCGACAACAAATCAATGCCGAAATCAATATCTCTGTCGGGCGGCATACCACGGAGATCAGCTGAAAATACATCAGGATAGTCCCTCACAACTGGAACTGACTCTACTCTAGGGGTCTTAGCACTAACATCTCTCACATAAGCCAAATACGCATCACACCCCTTTTCCACCATCCGCTGAGCCTTAAGAAATGAAATGACTCTGCGGAGAGTATACTCTAAGGAACCTCTCAACTCTAACCTCGGCAATCCTGGCATAGCCAGCATCACGGTTTTGGCGTGACAATCAAGAATAGCATAGTGGGGCGACAACCAGTCCATGCCCAGTATAACATTGAAATTTACCATACTGAGTAGTAACATATCAGCTCTTGTCTCAAAACCACTGATAACTATCAGACACGACTGATATACGCGGTCCGCAACAAGAGAATCTCCCATGGGAGTAGAAACATATACGGGGGAACTCAAAGAATCCCGAGATATCCCCAAATGTGAAGCAAAGTAAGAAGATACATATGAGTACGTAGAACCCAATCAAATAATACAGATGCATCCCTATGACAAACAGGGACAATACCTATGATGACCGAATCTGAAGCCACGTCCTCTAAATGGGCTGGAAGAGCATAATATATGGCCTGGCCTCCCCCTATAGGGCGACCTCGACCTCCCCGACCACCACCTCGAGTTGTTTGAGAAGGTGGGGTAGCATCTGGGGCTGGAAGAATAGCTGGAGGACTCTGTGAAGCACGTGGGGCCTGATAAGACTGAGGTGGTGCACCCTCCTAGCTATGGGGCTATCTCTGATCACATGGCAAGGGTCACCATACCCAAAACAACCCCTCGAAGGACGGGGCATCTACTGTTGACTCTGAACTGGCCTGCTGGACTGGCCGATGATAGCACCTCGAGCAGGAGGCACATAAGATACTGGTGGTGCATAATAAGGCTCCCGAGGTCTAGGAGGATCTGGAATACCGATGGCTGCTGGAAGAGCTGCATGAACGGGGCGACTCACAAAACCCCTATCATAGCGTGCTGCTAGTGCACAAACTTTTGAAAAATGGCCAGTCTCTCAAGACCTCTTGGCCTCTCTCTCCTCCTTGTCTCGGGCTACCATACTCTCAATCCTCCGGGCAATACTCACGGCCTGCTGGTAAGTGATATTTGTCTCCATCTCTTTGGCCATGCTGGTCCAGATACCTAGGTGGAGTCCCTCAATAAAGCGTCGAAACATCTCTCTGACAGTGGCAACCAAAGCTGGTGCATGACGAGCCAAGTCGCTGAAACGGACTGCATACTCCAACACAGTCATGGTACCCAGGCGTAGCTACTCAATCCCTGCACGCCAAGCATCCCTAAGGCTCTGAGGGACAAACTCAAGTAAGAACATCTCGGAGAACTGAGCCCAAGTAAGTGAAGCTGCCTCGTCCGGACTACTCAGCTCAAAAGCACGCCACTACTGATAAGCTGCTCCCCTCAGCTGGAAAGCGGTGAAAGACACCCCACCTATCTCTACAATACCCATCGTGCGGAGAATGAAATGACACTCCTCAAGAAAACCAGGGCATCATCCGAAGCTAGTCTGATGAACTCAGGTGGGTGGTACTTCTTGTACCTCTCAAGTCGGAGCTGCTCAGCCTAAAAAATAGCTACCCTAGCCTCATGCTGAGTTGGAGCTGCTGGGGGCATAGGAATATACTCTCGAACCTTCCCAATATGAACCCTCTGACGGCACCTAGTCCCTACGACTAGGTAAGACTAAAACATGCAAAAAATAAAGCAATATAACAGTAGAAATAGAAAAAAATAAGAAAATATATAACTCAGCCGCTCGGCATTTACAACTCTCACTTCCCAAAATCCGGAACGTCACAATAATAACAAGCTCTATACTAATGTGGATATATACAATGGAATAAGAGAAAATGTATATAAGTCTCTTATGCCTATACTAGAGTAGAAAGGGACTCGTGGGATTCTGCGGACGCAGCAGAATTACTTTGCGGTCTCCTGGCAGCTGCTAAAGTACTCCTAGCCAAAATGTTGTGTACTGGTACTTGGATCTGCACATGGAATACATGCGCAGGAAAGGGCATGAGTACTCCACAATTGGTACCCCGTAAGTGCCAAGCCTAACCCCAGTCAGGTAGTGACGAGGTCAGTTAAGGCTCTACCGGATATTAATAGAAAAAAAATAGTTAAAAATCTAAACAGAAATAGATATTAAGCTAAAGCAAATAGTAGAAATGGTAACTTACAAAGAATAGTAAAAGGGAGCCCTTGGCTCAGCACAACATATGTCTCAATAGCAAATATGCAATGCAGTACAGGGGGAAAGCTTCCGGAGTCTCGTTCGTAGTCCCAATTTAAATATGCAATCCAGTACAGGGGGATAGCTCCCAGAATCTCATCCGTAGTCCCAATTTAAATATGCAATGCAGTACATGGGGAAAACTCCCGGAATCTCGTTTGTAGTTCCCAATTTAAATATGCAATGCAATAAATACAGGATGCAGTGTATTTGAACAACTCAGAAGGAAACCACGGGGAAATACGGATAAAACTACCTAAAACATGGTACAAATATTATCAAGTAGGAGTAACTCAAGTAAGACAGGTAGACATGCTCATTCCTAAGCTACACTACACAATTAGTAAAGGAAACAGTGAAATAGGGATAAATGATATATGTCATGAAAGGAAAAGTGAAGTTTTAGCAACAACAACCCGTGTACGCACTCGTCACCTGACGTACGTGACACTCATATCACAAAACAATATCAAAACAACCTAAGGGGAAGTCCTCAACACAGAGTTAGGCAAGGCACTTACCTCGACTGCACTACTCAACCCACAACCACGCTCTTGCCACGAGTATCCGACTCCGGGTGGCCCAAATCTATTAAATTTGATTGCATAATGTAAATAACACTTTAAGGAATCAAAAATAGCTAATTATTTCGAAGCTAATACGCGAAATTAGGAAATTCACCCAAAAAGTCCCTCGGGCCCACGTCTCAGAATCGAGTAAAACTTTAATATTCCGGACACTCATTAATTCACGAGTCTAACCATATAAGAATCTCTCAATTCGGATGCCAAAAAAACAATCAACACTCAATAATTCGGCCTATGAAGTTTAACCAATTTTTTCCAAAATATTTCCACCAAAATTCGAATTTAAAGACTAAATTTAAGTTGGGAATCATGGAAATTGATCTAAGTTGGGTAGAAATCACTTACCCAAGTTGCCCAGGTGCAAAAGTCTTCAAACAATCGCCCTTCCCGAGCTCTAAAATACGAAAAATGTGAAAATAGTCTTAAACCATCGAATTGGGGTTTTAATGAATCTGCCCAGGTATTTGACCTATGTGATCGCGGACATACAGTCGCGATCGCGATGAGATATCCGACACGCGCCTTAATTTCCTTCAATGCGAACGCGGCTAAGGGTTTGAGATCGCAGACCTTCTCTCCCCAAAGCTACGCGATCGCGGTTGGCTTCACGCCACCGCGTAGAGGAAGTATAAAATCTTCCCCAGGCCTAAGGAGCATTATGAGATCGCGATTCCAGGCATGCGATCGCATAGATCAAGTTCCTAGACCACTTCGATCGCGTAGGGACTAGTGCGATCGCAAAGCAGAAATTCTTTCGGCCTCAACTTAACACTACGCAATCGCAATGACCAAAAACTTTCTGCTGTAAAACCAGAAAAACCAGCAAAGGGCTTAGGCCAAAATATGCTCGTTTGGGCACCCGAAACACACCCGAGGCCCCCGGGACCTCAACCAAAACTACTAGCCAACCCTGACACCTCATTCAAACTTGGTCGAGCCTTAAAAACACACCTCATAACATCAAAATCCTCAATTATGCATAGATTCAAGCCTAAGAACTTATGAAATTTCTAAAATTCACATTCGATGCCGAAAAATGTCAAAACTCATTCGAATGACCTCATATTTTACACACATGTCATAAATTATACTACGGACCTGCTTCCACTTCCTGAATTCCATTCCGAGCCCAATATCAAAATTTCACCTATCGGCCGAAATCGCTGAAATTCTAACTTTCGCCAATTCAAGCCTAATTCTACAACAGACCTCGAAAACACATTTTGAACACGCTCCTAACCCCTAAATCACCCAACAGAGCTAACAGAGTCGACAAAATTTCACTATGGATCCGTCTTCACACAGTTCTAACTAAGGCCCGATTTCTAAGGATAAATTTCACATTTATGGACTATGTGTCCAAAATCACTCCGGTTTTCACCACTCAACGTTTTGACAAGTTCCAAAAGCATAAATAGACATGGGAGAAATAGTTATTAGGGGATCGGGGCGCTAACTCTCAAAATGAACGACCGGGTCGTTACACGTACGTTGTTCACCTTTACCTTTCTTACCTTAAAATATCGCTTCACCTTTTCTACTTCTTTCATAACCTCCCTTTCACTTAGGTATAATTCACCTCCACAACTTGAAGCTCTATTATAATACTTGCACCTCTACTGCATACATAATCCGGTGGGAGCTTCATGCTGACCTCTTATGAGGCCGGTACTCTTCTAACTGGCTTTATCGTAAAGCCGTTGTAGAATATGGTTGTTGTACTATCTCTCTTGTACCTCTGATATTAAGAGTGATCCTGCAATGTTCTCAATTCCTTCTTTTAACTTATACTGGAGTTTGTTACGGCTGTATGATTGTAAACATATGTGCCGCAAGGATAATACTCTGAAATCTTAAGTGTGTTTATAACATAACTAACTATGGATCATTGGTTGAATAATTCTTTTCGTTCCTTCTCAACTTTCCTTAAATGTCAGCAATTACTTTTCCTGGTCTTCCTGCCCCCTTGTTGCGTGCATACTTAGCTTACCTTATAGCCCACATGTCACGACCCCAAATCCTAACAGGCTGTGATGGCTCTTATCGTGGAACTAGGCTAGCCGACCATCACTTTACTACGCATTTATTCAATTATAACAGTTCACAATATAACAATAAACAGCAGTCATAAAAAAGAAATAAATTATATAAGTCTAGCACCCCGAATAATGAACTAAACAACTCTAAACAACCTCCCAGAACTGGAGTCAATAGTCATGAGAATCTAAGAATAAATAAATCTAACTCTGCTAAAACTATAATATATGTCTCTGAATCAAATTCTAAGACTAAATAAGGAAGGGAAATGGAGAAGCTGTGGACGCCAGACAGCTACCTCGAAATCCCGTGAAATGTTTCTATCAAACCTGCGTCAGCTACTGCTGCGAGCTAGTACATACATCTATGCACAGAGGCACAAGGAGTCTTTATGAGTACGCCAACTCAGTAGTAATGAAAATAAATCATAGTTTGAGTAATATAAACACACAAAACAGATGCACAATTTCACAAAAGCCAGTAAAACACCAAGTAACCAGGTAGTATTCATCAAATACATAAGTTCGAAATCAGTTTCCAGAAATCCTTTGAACCAAGTGTAATATCAAAATATCTCAGTCAAATTCTCAATAAAAACTAGTTTGAAAACAAAGTAAATCATAGTTTAAAAACTCAGTAAAAATCTTCATAAAACTGCTCCTCGGGCCATACTCATTTCTCATCACAATATCTTTCAGTATTAGCCCATCAGGAACCCTCACAATCACTGTGTCCATCAGGCAACCTCACAATCACTCTGCCCATCAGGAAACCTCACAATCACTCTTCATAAGCAACGCGAGCATCACTCAATCGGTACCGGCGCTCACTGGGGGTGTGTTACAGACTCCGGAGGGGCTCCTACAGCCCAAGCATTCAAATAAGCCATAACATGGCATAGATCACACAAAATATAGGCCCGCAGCCTCACTCATATCATATCATCCTCACAATATAGGCCAGCA
>ML296680.1:34905-47108 GCA_005239495.1 Nicotiana undulata
AAAAATCATAACATATCAGTGAGGAAAATAGTAAAAACATCCCCCAAGGGGTAAACAGATCGGCAGTAGGCCCCAAACATGGCTTACAACTCAAATCATATCAAGTATATATAGTACTATTGGAAATAAGTTTTAAAAGCCGTTTCGCAACTCAATAGTCGCCTAAGTAAGGAATATATCTCCAAAGTTTCAACCATTGCATTTCAAAACCCGTGAAAGGGTGCATAGTCCGGGGTTTCATACCCTCAGGACAGGATTTAAAGATATTAGTTACCTCAAAACTAGCCCGGAATTATTCTGTAATGCGCTTGCCTCTCGAATCAACCTCTAAAGGCTCCAAATCTACCAAGTTTAGATTTTTATCATCAATATGTGCTTAAGGAACGAATTCCAATTGAAAGATATCAAATTTAGCTCAAAAATCCGAAACCGGTCAAAACACGACCCCCGGGCCCGTGTTACGAAACTCAGAAATTTATATATAAAAGCATTATTCGTTCTCTCATGAGTCTGTGCATATAAAGAACACCAAAATCGGAGTTCGTTTGACCCCTCAAATCGACCCCTAAAGGTCTCTTAATCTCAAGCCCTAGAACCCAATTTTTCTACTGATTTTCATGAATTAAATACTGATATTTTGATCCTTAATCACATAAAATCGAGTTTTAGGGTCCAAAATCCTTACCTCAATGAAGAACAATGATTTCCTCTCTTAAAAATCGCCTCAAAAGCTTCTTCCCGTTCAAAAATTGGAAGAAACCTCGGACTGCTCGTTATATATGTACTGTTCACGCGTTTTAGTGCTCTCAATGGATTCCTTGTGAAATTTTAATCAATTTAAACTTTTTAATCACTCATTTGACCTTATAATGAAGGAGATATGTAGGTTTTGAGATTTGCAAATAGTGCAGGTTTTTAATATGCCGTCAGGGGCAATTTCGTCATTAACCTAAAAGATCTGGCAACCTTGGTAAAATGGCCATAAAATCCTCATACGATGTCAAAATTCGACGATTCTTTTTGCTACCGGTCCGTAATTACGATATGAATCTAATAATTCATTCAAATCAGTAATCGGAGCTCATTTGTTCAGTATAATATCATTTATACTTGAAGAAGCGATGTCGAAGCATAAGGAAAACGAGCACAACGCAGCCCAAACCTATCCAAAACTCACCCGAGCTCCTTGGGACCCCACACGAACATTCTAACAGGTCCCATTACATAACTCGAATTTAGTCAAACCTTCGAAACACCCAAAACAACACCAAAGCACCAGATCTACGTCAAATTCAAGTCTAAGAACTTTGAAATTTCTAAAATCCACCAACGATGCCGAAACCATCCAAACAACTCCGATTGACCTGAAATTTTGCAGATATCCAAAATGACATTACGAACCTGTTCCAACTGTCGGAATTTCATTCCGACCATGATAGCCTATTTTCCACTGCCGACCGGAATCGCCAAAAACTAACTTTCGCCAATTCAACCCTAATTCTACACCGGACATCACAAAATTATTCTGAACACACTCCTAAGTCCCAAATCACCTAACAAAGCTATCCGAGCCATTAAATCCGCATTCCGAGGTCGTTTACCAATAAGTCAACTCTCAGTTGACGTTTTCCTATTTTAAGGCTATTTTTAAAGGCCAAATGACAGAACTCTCGCTACAACCATTCGATTTCAAGCCTAACAACTCTAATACATCAAATATAGTATAATCATTCTATAACAAGTCAATAGAAACAATTCTAATGCAGGTTATACGCAACGACAGACCGGGTCGTTACATTCTCCCCCTCTTAAACAAACGTTCGTCCTCGAACGTGCCTAGAGATATTCCAACACCACCAAATATTGCAGTGTAACCTTCCATGCACATATTCGGAGGTGATCTCATGTCACCCTACCCCATCTAGGTCTGATAACACAACATAGTTGAAATTTCATTATCAAATCCTGACCTATAAACCTTAAAACCAAGTTTCCACGTCTGAAATAATTTACAAGTTCAAATTTCCACGACTATAAGCTGAAATAGTCTGAACACGCTGTATCAAACAATATCCGTCACCCAAGATGAAATCACATAATTTACCGCGTGGCTCAACCACTCATAGCGATAACTCCTAACTACAATAGTTGTTCAACATCTCAATACCGGTGCATACCCTCTTATTAAACCATGCCTCGCTCTAACACTTCCATATACTGCCGATGATGAAAGAAACATGTACAAACCAGAAACCATTCGTCCGATCAGTAACAATGGCAGTCAGTGCCATAACTTGTGCAACTTGTGCACTCAATAACCACATACCAAGAGCGCAATTCATTAAATAAAGAAGACTCACACGAGAGTACTATCCTACCACTAACACTTACCATTACCACATCATGCTAAAAGCCTAATACACATCGTGAAACCATATCACACAAATCCGACACCAAGGATCATACCTCAACCTAACTGAGCTGCAAAGTGTGATCCCTTCCAACCACTAGACCACATGACATACTCCAAGCCACCTTGATCAAAATCAATAACCATGCAAAATTCGACGTCAATTACTCAAAATGCATTGCCATAACCATGGGGAAATTGGACGATACCATGCCACCCGAATCAGAAAGAACATAACCAACACATCTCAACCCTGCAACACCCAATTACTTACCTTACTCAAATCTCTCTATAAAGCCCCGATTGAACTACACCCTATGCACATATATAACCAACGATCACAACTCCTCGAAACATCGAAAGGTAACTCATAGACCACTCCGAAACACGAATAAGCTCAGTGACAATCAAATGGCACATCCCTCAACAATAGCAATTTGGGGTCAACAATCCCGACTCGGTGCAGAACACACACCCATACTGGCCTACCAATAACTCTAAGTACTATTTCTCTCTGAAAGTTCATAGTGGCTGAGTCATGGCATATACTAACACCTGACTAGCTTTGCTCGCATCCTCATAGTTTACAACCACAAAATAATCTGTTTATTAGAACTCTTAGTCTCAAAGTCCATGAAGCGCACAAAGTTACCATATCTGATCCCAACTGCACCACCCGAATATATAACATGTCTCCAATACTCAATCACTCCACGAGGGATACCCCTATGATTATTCTGTGCCCGCGAGAAAACTCGAATATCAACAGTCGATCCAACAAGAAAGCGTCGCAATACTAATGAAGCATCCTTATTCAAGCACATTGTATTAAGCACCTTGTCCCTTATTATAGTATACCCCCATCAAGTCACACCAATTAGTGATATCATTTACTCAATCATCTGAACTGCCAGTTCTGACCTTCCTTCCAGAACTGAACCGTGACCTCACATAGGCCACTCTCCACTATACACAAAATACTACATACGCCATGCGATCCTATGATAAATAGGAGAACCTCATGCTCCCTTCCTAGCCACACACAACTATGTACCCAACTAGCCAAGAACTTTCCATTTGATCCCATCTAGAAGCAAAATCACTATACATCACATGGCCCTCACGCCAGTAGAAATATACATCTCCAACCGTGGTAGAAACCATCAAGAACTCCCGAATCAGACTTGTACAACACCAAACCTCCAGGACTGAATCCTTCTAACTCAACCAAGCTAGGCATGCCACCAAATCCCAAGAGAATTGCTAAGAAACACCTGTAACAACTCATTACTTCATAACACCCACAGAACCAATCATTTATCATGCCGATCCGACCTACTACCAAGTTGTCCTATTCATTCAAGTTCCTTCTGACTTACCTTCGAATTGATACTTCTTCTTGCCATAATACCGCAATTCTCAATCCCGACTCACCGCACGAAACCCGAGCATAAAAATATACCGTCTAAGGCTCATAAGCCGCTGAATACTCTCTCAAATATCCCCAAAAGCACCACATTAGAAATACTTACCCTGAAGAGACTTCCTGCGAATTTAAAGTCATTACCTTCACTTTCCTGATACTGATGGATAGAATCCATGATAATGCAAATACACCACAAGCCTTGACACCTTCCCCGTAAATCTCAGTTCTAGCCCTTCTCACACCTTGAAGATCATCGATCGCTACATATAACCTTGAATCTGTCTGAACCATTCTCGAACGTCATTTACTCTACGCAATTTCAATTACACTAACGAAGTAAACAAAATGACCTGACCCCGCTTGCAAACCACATACTAGGAAAGTAATCCACACCTTTGAAGCAACAAGCACACTCATACATATCACACACTACACTTTCAAGTAATACTCAATCATTCAATAAATTCCCTTATCCGTAAAGTACATTACAACTTGTATCGAAGAAATTACCATCACTCGAGTCATTCCCAGACCCCACCTCTATAGGTCATAATTTATTCACCAACATACCTCGAACCGAAACCAATTTAACACATAATCCTGTAATCAACTTATCAATAACGAACTCCCCCACTTGGCTCAAAGCCAAAGATCAAGACAACCAATAGCTTACGATGCCCATACACTATCATTGCCACCATACTGTGGTGAGGTTCAACTAAATCCTTCATCCGCTAATTCGACACAAACAATCTAACTCTAAAATCAAATGCAGATCTCGCATCCACCATTGTAATGGTCATGCCAACTCCCACAAGCGATCTAAACTCAAATTACAACATACACTATTACTGATAGAGAGAACTTACTACAGATAAACATAAGGGTCACACACCTCAAGACAACCCGCAGGAGATACCCCTACCTACTTATCCTCAAAATGATATCTCCCAATACACTTATGAAAATCATAGCTATCACACAATCACTATACCTTCCTACAATAGAACACAACCATTGCCTGCCCCTAAGACATCCCATTAAGCGGTATAAGAACCTGAAGCTGATGGCAATACTAACACTGGGTTGTGGTCAAGGAATTCTTGAGCTTCTGGAAGCTCTGCACACACTCGCCTGACCACATGGATACCGTCACTAAACACCACGTGTCCTAAGAATGCTACTGAACTGAGCCAACAATTCACACTTGGAGAACTTCGCACAAGCTTCTCCTCCCTATATCCTTATAATACCATCATCAAATGCCGAGTATGCTACCTCTGGCTACGAGAGTACGCCAGGATGCCATCAATGGATACAATAATAAAGGATTTATAACATGGCTGAATACACTAATCAAATACATGAACGCTGCTGGGCGTTGATCAGCTCAAAAGACATCACAAGAACTCAGAACATAACAGGAAAACTCACTTCAATCCACAACTCAGCTACACGAGAGGTCCTACAATACACTCACAACTCGAGGTCATATTCTATCTCAAGACAGAAGTCAGATACTCAATAGTTCTTGCTACATTTCCCGCCAATTCATTTTGGTCACAATCAAACAACCTGAATACATATACTATCCGATCACACTCACCATGTAGTCATCTAGTCACAAGTTCCATCAATAAGTACACAAACGGACATATAAGTCCCCCAACACATGTGCTCACCCAAATGAAATCTCAACACTCAAGCCACAGATAAAATCCGGCCTCAAGTCCTTCCGGCTGGCCCATTATTAATATGTTAAAAATCACATCTCACCCATGGAAGTCACAATCCGCCGACGCACAATTGATACCAAGCGCTCGCGTGCGCATTCAAATACATAAAAGGAATTCAAAGAGTTACGCTTTGAATAAATAAAATGGATTTGCACGACGAGAATTCAAGAATGTGAGAATTTCCTAAGAGTTCTGCAGCCTCTTGAAGATAAGTACAGACGTCTTCGTACCGATCTGCAAGGCTCTACTGAACCTGCTCATGACCGTTGAGTCCTATGTAACCTAGAGCTCTGATACCAACTTGTCACGACCCCAAATCCTAATAGGCCGTGATGGCGCCCATCGTGGAACTAGGCTAGCCGACCATCACGTTACTACGCATTTATTCAATTATAACAGTTCACAATATAACAATAAATTACAGTCATAATAAAGAAATAAATTATATAAGTCTAGCGCCCCCAATAATGATCTAAACAACTCTAAACAACCTCCCAGAACTGGAGTCAATAGTCATGAGCATCTAAGAATAAATAAATCTAACTCTGCTAAAACTATAATATATGTCTCTGAATCAAATGCTAAGACTAAATAAGGAAGGGAAATGGAGAAGCTGTGGACGCTGGACAACTACCTCGAAATCCCGTGAAATGCTGCTATCGAACCTACGTCAGCTACTGCTGCGAGCTAGTACCTGGATCTGTGCACAGAGGCACAAGGAGTCTTTATGAGTACGCCAACTCAGTAGTAATGAAAATAAATCACAGTCTGAATAATATAAACACACAGAACATATACACAATTTCACAAAAGCCAGTAAAACACCAAGTCACCAGGTAGTATTCATCAAATACATAAGTTCGAAATCAGTTTCCAGCAATCCTTTGAACCAAGTGTAATATCAGAATATCTCAGTCAAATTCTCAATAAAAACCAGTTTGAAAACGAAGTAAATCATAGTTTGAAAACCCAGTAAAAATCTTCATAAAAGTGCCCCTCGGGCCATACTCATTTCTAATCACAATATCTTTGAGTATTATCCCATCAGGCAACCTCACAATCACTCTGCCCATCAGGCAACCTCACAATCACTCTGACCATCAGGAAACCTCACAATCACTCTGACCATCAGGCAACTTCATAATCACTCTGCCCATCAGGCAACCTCACAATCACTCTGCCCATCAGGCAACCTCACAATCACTCTTCATAAGCCCCGCGGGCATCACTCAATCGGTACCGACGCTCACTGGGAGTGTGTTACAGACTCCGGTGGGCTCCTACAGCCCAAGCGCTAAAATAAGCCACAACATGGCATAGATCACGTACAATATAAGCTCGCAACCACACTCATATCATATCATCCTCACAATATAGGCCAGCAGTCTCACTCATATCATAATATCCTCACAATATAGGCCAGCAGCCTCACTCATATCATAACATCCTCACCATATAGGCCAGCAACCTTACTCAGTCAGACACTCTCAATTTGCCCTTCAGGCCATAATATACCGGGTTCTCGACCCAAAAACAGTGTTTCATTTTCAAGAAGTAGTATCAAAATACTTTGAGTGTCAAAACAATTTCACAGAAAAGACTTAGTGAAAAATCATAACATATCAGTGAGGAAAATAGTAAAAACATCCCCCAAGGGGTAAACAGATCGACACTAGGCCCCAAATATGGCTTACAACCCAAATCATATCAAGTATATATAGTACTATTGGAAATAAGATTTAAAAGTCGTTTCACAACTCAATAGTTTCCTAAGTAAGGAATATATCTCCAAAGTTTCAACCTTTGCATTTCAAAACCCGTGAAAGGGTGCATAGTCCGGGGTTTCATACCCTCAGGACAGGATTTAAAGACATTATTTACCTCAAAACTAGCCCGGAATTATTCCGCAATGCGCTTGCCTCTTGAATCAATCTACGAAGGCTCTAAATCTACCAAGTTTAGATTTTTATCATCAATATGTGCTTAAGGAACGAATTCCAATTGAAAGATATCAAATTTAGCTCAAAAATCCGAAACCGGTCAAAACACGACCCCCGGGCCTGCGTTCCGAAACTCAGAAATTTTTATAAAAAAACGTTCTTTGTTCTCTCACGAGTCTGTGCATATAAAGAACACCAAAATCGGAGTTCGTTTGACCCCTCAAATCGACCCCTAAAAGTCTCTTAATCTCAAGCTCTAAAACCCAATTTTTCTATTGATTTTCATGAATTAAATACTGATATTTTGATCCTTAATCACATAAAATAAAGTTTTAGGGTCCCAAATCCTTACCTCAATGAAGAACAATGATTTTCTCTCTTAAAAATCGCCTTAAAAGCTTCTTCCCGTTCAAAAATTGGAAGAAACCTCGGACTGCTCGTTATATATGTATTGTTCACGCGTTTTACTGCTCCCAATTGATTCCTTGTGAAATTCAAATCAATTTAGGCTTTTGAATCACTCAATTTGACCTTATAATGAAGGAGATATGTAGGTTTTAACATTTTTGCAAATAGTGCAGGTTTTTATACGCCGTTTGGGGCAATTTCGTCATTAACCTGAAAGATCTGGGCAACCTTGGTAAAATGGCCATAAAACCCTCATACGATGTTCAAATTCGACGATTCTTTTTGCTACGGGTCCGTAATTACGATACGGATCTAATGTTTCTTTCAAAATAGTAATCGGAGCTTATTTGTTCAACATGATATCATTTATGCTTGAAGAAACGACGCTGAAGCATAAGAAAAACGAGCACAACGCAGCCCAAACCTATCCAAAACTCACCCGAGCTCCTTGGGACCCCAACCAACTATACCAACACATCACATATGACCATTCAAACTTAGTTTTACTCTCAAAACACCAAAACTAAAATCAAAACACCAAATTTACATCAGATTCAAGCCTAAGAACTTTGAAATTTTTAAATCCACCAAAGATGCCGAAACTATCCAAAACAACCCCGATTGACCTAAAATTTTGCAGACACATCCAAAATGATATTACAAACCTGTTCCAACTGTCAGAATTCCATTCCGACTCCGATAGCCTATTTTCCACTGCCGACCGAAAATCACCAAAAACTAACTTTCGCCAATTCAAGCCTAATTCTACACCGGACATCAAAGAATTATTCTGAACACACTCCTAAGTCCCAAATCACCTAAAAATCTATCCGAGCCGTAAAATCCTCATTTCAAGGTCGTTTACCAATAAGTCAACTCTTAGTTGACTTTCCCATTTTAAGGCTATTTTTCAAGACTAAGTGGCTGAATTCTCATTTAACCATTCCGATTTCAAGCTTATCAACTCTAACACATCAATAATAGAATAATCGGTCTATGATAAGTCAATAAAAGCAATTATAATGCAGATTTTACGTAACTACAGACCGGGTCGTTACATTCTCCCCCACTTAAACAAACGTTCGTCCTCGAACGTGCCTAGAGTTGTTCCAAACACCACCAAAATTATCGTGTAACCTACCATGCACCTATTCGGAGATTATTCCACATCACCCTGACCCATATAGGTCTGATAGCACCATACAGATGAAAATTCGAAATCCAATATTGACCATAAACCTTAGAACTAAATTCCCACTTTTGTGTCCATTCACAAGATCAAATTTCCACGACTATAAGCTGAAATAGTCTGAACACGCTGTATCAAGCCATATCCGTAACACAAGATGAAATCACATAATATACCGCATGACTCAACACTCATAGCGATGACTCCTAATCCCAATCGATGCTCATAACAACCCAGTACCGGTAAATAACCTCTTATCAAACAAAACCTCACTTAAACACCTTCATATGGTGCCGTTGATGAAAGCAACACGTAGAAACCAACAACCATTCATCCGATCAGCATAAATACCATCCAGAGTCATAGATTGTGCAACTCGTGCGCTCAATAACAACATCCCAAGAGCTCAATTCATTAAATAAAGAGGACTCACATGAGAGGACTATCCTGACATTACTCTTGCCATTACCACATCATACTAAAAGCCTGATACACATCGTGAAACCATATCACACAAATCCGACACCAAGGATCATACCTCTACCTAACTGAGCTGCAAAGCGTGATCCCATCCAACCGTTGGACCACCTGACATACTCCAAGCCACCTAGCTCAAAATCAATAACCATGCGAAATTCGACATCGATTACTATAAGTGCATTTCCATAACCACGGGGAAATCAGACGATTCCATGCCACCCGAACCATAAAGAACATAACCAACACGTCTCAATCCTACAACACCCAATTACTTACCTTACTCAATTCTCCCTATAGAGCCCCGATAGAACACACACCCATATTGGCCTACCAATAATTATATTCTAGATCAACTCTTGTCATCCACAACAGGCAGATAACTCTCCAAATATTCATAATGACTGAATCATGACATATACTAACACCTGACTAGCTTTGCTCGCATCCTCGTAGTTCACAACTACAAAAATAATCTGTTCATGAAAACTCCCAGTCTCAAAACCCATGAGGCGCACCAATTACCATATCTGATCCCATTTCTACCACTCAAACATATAACACGCCCCTAATACTTCATCATTCCACGAGGGATACCCCCATAATTCCTTTGTGTCACCAAGAAACCTTGAATACCAGCAGTCGATCCAACAAGAGAGCGTCGTAACACCAATGAAGCATCCTTATTCAAACACATTTCCATAGACATTGTCCTTTATGAATGTATACTCTCATCCAGCCACCCAATAGTGGTATCCTTTACCTAATCATCTGAAACTGCCAGTTCTGACCTTCCTTCCAAAGCTAAACTGTGACCTCACATATGCCACTCTCCACTATACACAAAATACCGCATACGCCATGCAATCCTATGATAAATATCAGAACTTCATGCTCCCTTTCGAGCAACAAACAACTACGTACCCAACTAGCCAAAAACATTCCATTGATCCCTTTTAGAAGCAAAATCACTATATATCACATGGCCCTCACGCCAATAGAAAATATATATATCTAACCGTGGTAGAAACCATCAAGGATTATCTAAATCACCTTTGTACAACACCAAACCGACATGACTGAATCCTTCTAACTCAACTACGCTACGCATGCCACCAAATCCCAAGAGAATTGCTAAGAAACANTCTATGAACCTGACCACCACCTCTGGCACCTCGACCACCACCTCTAGCTGGATGAGGGGGTAAGGGTGAACTTGCTGCGGGAACCACGACACGGGAACCTTGATACTGGGGTCCACTCGAAGCTCGGGGGCAATATCTAGCAATGTGCCCCGGGCTACCACAACTATAACAAGATCTCTGCTGCTGTGGCTGGTGACTCGGAAACTGGCCCTGACGACCCTGATAACTACCCTGGTAACTCTGAAGCGGCTGTGTAGTGATAGGTGCTGGTGGTGTGCTAACATGAACTGGCGGTGCACGAGGAGATACTTGAAGTGCTGACCGAAATGGTCGGGGTGTATTACCCCTGCTGAAAGAATCCCTGCCTCCAGATGAGGCTCTACTGAATCTACCAAAATGACGGGGTCTCTTGTCATCCCTCCTCCCTATGACAAAATCATCTCAATCCTCTTGGCTACATCGGCCGCATCCTGGAATGAAATATCAGTACTCGACTCCCTGGCCATCTGGAGTCGTATAGGCTGGGCCAATCCCTCAGTGAACCTCCGAACTCTCTCCCGATCAGTGGGGAGTATCATCAATGCATGCCTGGCTAGAGCGATGAACCTGGTCTCGTGCTTTACACTCTTCCTCACTATGCAATGTAATCAAATATCATGGCACGACATCACCCTTCATGATTTACACTCTTCCTCACCAAGAAATAATAGATGTAATGGAAAGGAGTAAAACATAGTGGAAATAAGCAGTTCAAAACACCCGGCAAGGGCCTCAGCTATAACCAATTACCTCAATCACGTACTATACACTTGTATTATCATTCGTATCAACACTCCTCAAACTCAATAGCCAATACTTTCAATCAAGAATAAATTACCAAGTAAAGACAATCTCATAATATGCTAAACATGGAAGAAATACTGCACTTTCTATCAAAATAGACTCACGGGCATGCTTGACACACATTACATAGGTACTCGTCACCTCACCTATGAAATGAACATGATAATCACTTAGCACATAGCAATTAATACCTATTCCCTCACCAAAATTAGGCAAGACACTTACCTCGGTCCAAAGTATAGCGATCAACCCTCTAAGACCGCCTTTCCTTTTGAATTCAACTCCGGAACCACAATATCTACGCATAATTAACTTAAGTATATCAATAATAACTCAATAACACCATCCCATAGCCTAAAAACTCAATTTCTAGCATTCTTCCAAAAATACCAAAATTTGACACCGAACCCACGTGGTCTAAACTCGAGGTTCAGACCAAAACCCGTTCACCCATTACCCCACGAGTTAAAATATATAATTTTTTTCAAGATCCTAAATCCCCCAAATTTCCCAAAAACCTAACTCTACCCAAAATCCCTAATTTCTACTTAATTTCCATGTTTTTAGGCCTAGATTCTAGTGGTTGTTGAAGATAAATGGAAGAAAATAGAGTTGGAATCACTTACCTA
>ML296683.1:0-41589 GCA_005239495.1 Nicotiana undulata
TAAGCAACCTAGAGCTCTGATACTAACTTGTCACGACCCGAAATCCCACCTTTCAGGTCGTGAGTGCGTCTAACGTTGAACCCGCTAGACAAGCCAACGTATACAACATTATGCCTTAATAACACAACGTAACAGTATTTAAAACTATTAACCTTCAAACACTTACTGAAATAACTCGAATTCATTAATGTCCAACCTTTTCCGGAAAAAAAACATCCCACACCATTAACTCTCGAATTTTTACTGAACATCCCAAATCACCTCAAACGTTTCACAGTAGAAAAATAATAATATTACCTCAAAAACTCATAATGAAATGATAAGACAACTACAACGAACAATCCCAAAACCGAGGTGTCACAATATCACGAACTATCTAAACTCAGTACTAAATACAAAGTCTGAAAAGAAATATACAATTGTCTTGAAACTAGGAGAAAAAGTAAGACAATGAGGAATCCAAAAGCAGGAGAGACACCAAGGCCCACGAACGCCAGCGGGTATACCTTGAAGCTCTAGGTGGACTGAAGGTGACTCCTTCAATGCGGTCCACTGGGTCCAGATGCGTGATATGCACAACATTAAGAAGTGCAGTGTAGCATCAGTACAACCGACCCCATGTACTGAGTAAGTGCCGAGCCTAACCTCGGCCGAAGTAGTGACGAGGCTAGACTTGACATTAACGATAACATGTCCTATTCTACAGCAGGTAACAGGGAATAACACAAGGCAGGAGATAAGCATGCAAGTAAGGAATACGGTAGCAGTAAGGGGAAACAAGTGATGTGAAGCAGTATAGTTGACAGATAGAAGTAAACAAGGGAGGCAATCTAACACAATAGCCAACGAAGCAAATATAAATATCANNATCGTGCATTACACTCTTCCTCACCAAAAAATCACAGATAACATGGCAAGGAGTACAGCATAGTGGAAATAAGCAGTTCAAAACACCCGACAAGGGGAAAACATCAATTAGTAGCTCAAGAAATGCCCGGCAAGGGTCTCAGCTATAACCAATCACCTCAATCACATACTCTACACTTGCATTATCTTTCGTATCAATACTTCTCAAACTCAACAGCCAATACATTCAATCAAGAATAAATTTCCAAGTAAAGACCATCTCAAAATATGCTAGTCATGGAAGAAATACTGCAATTTCTATCAAAATAGACTCATGGGCATGCTTGACACACATTGCATAGGTACTTGTAACCTCACCTATGCAATGGACATGATAATCACTTAGCACATAGCAATTAATACATATTCCCTCACCAAAGTTAGGCAAGACACTTACCTCAGTCCAAGTATGGCAATCAACTCTCTAAGACCGCCTTTCCTTTATAATCCGACTCCGAAACAACGTTATCTATGCATAATTAATTCAATAATATCAACAAAGACTTAATAATATAATCCCATAGCCTAGGTGTTCATTTTCTAGCATTCTTCCAAAAATATCAAAATTTGACCCCGGGCCCCACGTGGTCTAAACTCGAGGTTCAGACCAAAACCCGATCACCCATTACCCCACGAGTTCAAATATATAATTAGTTTTAAGATCCGACCCCAAATTGAGGTTGAATCACCCAATTTTCCCAAAAACCTAACACTACCCAAAAACTCCAATTTCCCACTTGATTTTATGATTTTTGACCTAGGTTTCAAGTGATTAATGATGGAAAGTGGAAGAAAATGGAGTTAAATAAACATACCTATGGAGCTATGGAGGGAGGAAAGCTTGAATTTCGTCTATGCGGGTTTGGGGAAGAAGGAAGGAGTGAAAGATGGGAGAAATCCCGAAATGATTCTGTTTTGGGACTTAAAAATCGACTAGGCAAAATTACTCTCCGCGTTCGCGGGCCCCAGGCTGCGTTCGCGGAGGTTTAGAAATAATGGCCTATGCGTTCGCGGTTGAGGTCCGCGTTCGCATAGGGTAAGTGACTCCCATCCCTCCCCTGGACACTAACCCTGTGCGTTCGCGCTCTACGGGATGCGTTCGCATAGGGGCCTAACCCCGAGCCTCCGCGTTCGCACCTTGGAGGGTGCGTTCGCATAGCTTAGTCGCCCCTAACCTCCGCGTTCGCACCACACTGGGTGCGTTCGTATAGCACAAATTACCCAGCTCCCCCAGACCCCACTTTTACTCTATGCGTTCGCACCCCCCCTTGGTGCGTTCGCATAGAGTCAATACCTGGACACCAGCAATTCATCAAGACACCAGATTTTTCCTATCTTTTACACCCCGTTAGCTACCTGAAACTCACCCGAGCCCTCGGGTCTCTAAACTAAAAACACACGCAACTCCCAAAATATCCTACGGACTTATTCAAGCTTTTAAATCACCAAAATATCACCAAAAACAAGGTATCAAACCTTAAAACTCATAGAATTTTCCCAAACTTCATAAACTTCCAAATTTCCCATTTTTAATCTGAATCACGTCATTTCAAGTCCGTTTTATGCCAAACTTCACAGATAAGTCACATAATATAAAATAAACATGTTGCGGGCTCCGGAACCATAATACGAGCCCGGTAACACGGTTTTCACATAATTATTCATTTTCAAAAGTCTTTATCATTTTCAGAAAATAATTTTCTTTAAAAATTCATTTCTCGGGCTTGGGACCTCGGAATTCGTTTCCGGGCATACGCCCAAGTCCCATATTTTCCTACGGACCCTCCGGGACCGTCACATCACCGGTCCGGGTCCGTTTACCAAAAATATTGACCAAAGTCAACTTTATTCATTCAATTATCATAAAACTCCATTTTCATCAAGTTTTCACATAAAAACTTCCCGGTAAAACGCCCGGGCTGCGCACGCATATCGAGTGAGATTAACGGAGGCTTTCGGGACCTCGGAACACAGATTTAGCTAGAATTACTTAGGATGACCTTTTGGGTCATCACAATGTAAAAAACAAAGTCTATTATTAGCAAACTAAGACTCCTATTCTAATTAGCTAGGAGGAGAGAAAAAATCAGAGGTCATTTTTCCTTGAGCAGAATTCTATTCCAATAAATAAGAGTGAAAGGCCAAGCAAAATTAAGTAGGAAAAAAATTATCATTGACCGCTTAATGAATACCTCGATTGTCGACTCGAATACTATGACCGTTTTACCTTCCCGACAACAACACATCGGCTTGGAGTAACAAGTAAATATAAAATTCTAGCATTGCATCATTTTTAACAAGTAGCATAAAATTCTAGCATTGCTAAATGCAATCAATAAGTATTCCACATTTGTATAAAAATTTTATCAAAAATTCCCCCAATTCACAGGGATGTACAAATTTTCTATCGTTCTTTTTCACTTCTAATTTACTCGTAACAACAAAATAGAATAAAAGAGGTTCTTATCAAATAGTTAAGTTGTTTCAGGCATATCATCGAACACCTTGGGTTCATCAGCTTTAATACTTCATATGAAGCAAAGACTGAAAAATAAGAATAAAATAAAAGAAGAGAAAAAGTCATGAAAATGAAATTGTCACAAACTGTAAAATATAACATCTACAGAAAAAGAACACCATCAAACACCATCAAGTATGTTTACAAATACATCGACACTGCCAATAATTATTTTTTTGTATGTAGTAATTACTTAGTGCCAAAGGTTGAAAAGATATCGGCCATCAGTAATTCACGATAAAATACAGTTACAACACCAGTCGTCTATTTTCAACCATGCATGTGCGGATCAGTGAAGAGAAAAACAAAATTGAAGCAATAATGGACAAACTTTCAAGGAAATTTAGAAGTGAAAGGCAGAAAACACTGAAAATAATGAAAAGAACAAGAAAAACTTAATAGATCTAACGAATGAAATAGAGGCTAGAAAATATAACGAGAGAAACCAGAAAACCGAAACAAATATGAACAACAAAGAAAAGGCAAAAGGGAACTCACCAAAAATCAGGTATACAAAAGAGGGAGAAAATTGCCCTTCGTCGTCCTTAAATCGTTCACTTATTATATAGTTAAAAAAAACAAATTACAAAAATCAAAAATAAAATTCATTTATTTAAGAATTACCAGTTGTAGGAACTCGTCATCTTTTACGACAACCAACATGGTAGAGGAAAGATATTAAAGTAGATTAAAAGTTTATTTAATTAAATATTATTGATTCTTATAAAATGGCCTACTAAATAAAAAAGAATTTTTAAAGTTGAAGAGTTTTATCAAGTATTGTTACTAACAAATAGTGACCTGAACAACCTATTATATTCCGAAGTTGTCATCTAAACTGTTAAAAGCAAAGTAACTTAATTGTGTGGCTAAAATTAAATGACATCAAAGCTGTTGAGCTAATTCTATATGTTCTATATAACTTCCAAAAGTGAAAATATGTTGATCGACAATAAATCATCACGTATGTATATACTAGTTTGTCTTTCAACAATAAAATTCTGAATGTAATAAATTGTGTAACTTTAGGCCGGTAGAAGTTGATACTATTGCGAGATACTCCATTGAGATAATAATAGATTTTCCTTTTTGTAATTTTATACATATATACTCCACACGTTATTATTAATTTTTTGAATAATATTATATGTTAGTTTATATCACCAATTATATATGGGGTTATGATATTTGAGTCTTTGCCAATAGTTATTTATATGATTTATTTTTATTTATATATCGTGTGGGTACTAATATTAAAAACATGATATTGATTTCTGAAAATCAAACCAAAATGTTCCGTAAAAAGGAAAAGAAAAAAGAATTCTCAGGTTTTCGCAAAATCTAACATTAAAGCTGAGTAAAATCACTTCTAAAACTAATACAAGCTCAACAATTTTTCTTCCTTCTTTTCTTAAAAAACTAAACCTAAATCAACTCTAAACGCAATATTATAAACACAGCACAGTTAATTATTTATTACTATCCATTTCGTCTTCCCTTGTTTTCCTGCAAAATCTTGAATTTGAGTAGTGCGTTGTGGGTATTACTTGTGGACTCGAATTTAAAGGTTTGAGCCGTGGGAGCAGCCGGATGACTGACCTTCACTTCATAATCTCCATGATATAGTGAAGTGTTGAAGTAACCATTAGAATCAGTGCTACCATAAAAGCCCTTGTGACTCAATTCCCACATGAACTTATCAATAATATTCCCAGTACGTAAGTTTTTGAATGAGTTGTCAGTCAAGCACATTTTATAACATCCCTGTGGTTGCCATGGCGACCATATCATGATTCCATTCACAGCCGGGTGAGCATGGAGCTCCCGTATTACTTGATCCAAGTACACATCCTATGTTTAAAAAAAATGTCTACAATCAAAGCCCCAAAGAGATTCTAAGAATAATTGAACTGTCATTTACTTTAAGACAAATCTAAATTCTCATGAGATGGGCCAAATATATCCATGTACTATGAGAAACGGTTTAAATATACCATTCGTTATATTTTAGGTTCAAATATACCTCGGCCGTGATACTATTGGTTTAAGTATACCCTTCTTCTGTTAAGTTTTCCAACGTGGACATCCAATCTTATGGGGCACTGATATTTGATGAGCTAGATGTCACATCTCATGCCACCTCAGTGCCCCTAATCCATATATAAAAGACTAAAATTTGAAATATAATACTCCATCTGTTTCAATTTATGTGAACTCATTTGACTCAACACGGAGTTTAAGAAAAGAGAGAAAACTTTTAAGATTGTGGTGTAAAATGAGGTACATATATTTTGTGTGGCTATACATCACTGCATAAAAGTAAATTGTTTCCGAATAAGGAAAAGAATCATTCTTTTTGGCACAGACTACAAAGGAAATAGATTCACATAAATTGAAACGGATGGAGTATTTGTTATGGTACTATTGGTGGCAATAGTGGTGGAGGGGAAGAAACTTTTAGTGATTAAAAAAAAAAAGAAGGGGCGGGTAAAATTGATTAGGGGCGCTAAGATGACAAGTCATATGGCATCCACATCATCAAATGTCCGTACTACATATGAACAAACTTAATGGAAAAAATATATATATTTGAACCAATAATATAACAAGAGGGGTATATATAAACTCAAAGTATTACAGGAGTATATTTAAACAATTTGTGACAGTACAGGAGTATATTTGGGCCTTATGTGAAGATTGTAATGAGACAGGCGAAGGGTCAAGAAGACTTGCCAGAAGGTATTGATTTCCACCGACCGAGAAGTGGGCAGAAGATCATATTAATTTGCAATAGCATACAGTTAAAAATATAGGCAAAAAGCATATATATAGATGTTTTCACCTGGTTAGGTCTTGTAGAAACATCCAGTTCTGTTATCCAAATAGGCAAATTGGCTGAAGCAAGAACATCAATAGCACTTCTGATATACGGCAAATTTGGAGTATCAAAATGACCCTGGAGCCCAATTCCCAGAGGACCATTGTAGCCATTTGACCTCAATTCTCTAATCTTTAATAAGTACCTACCTGGGGTTGCATGCCGATCTCTCTCTTGTTCAATAGTACCAAACTCATTCAAGAAAAAGCAAAGGTTTCTCATCAATCTGGTGAGCCTTTTGGTAAAATGAAGCTGTCATA
The DNA here is from genome assembly GCA_005239495.1 of Nicotiana undulata. Taxonomy (NCBI): domain Eukaryota; kingdom Viridiplantae; phylum Streptophyta; class Magnoliopsida; order Solanales; family Solanaceae; genus Nicotiana; species Nicotiana undulata. The sequence goes on from ML296683.1 coordinate 6,563, forward strand.
TTTTTCTTCCCAAGCTTACTGTCCAAGAACCTATAGTGCATATTTTCGTTATCAACATCCCAATGAATAAACTGGCCCTTGTACCTCTTCATGATTGAGTTAAATCTTCTATCTATAGCCGCGGATAACTCTGTTCGCGAAAGGTTTAGAACCCATGATGGCAACCATCGCGGATTTTCCCATATAATGTTGTGTCCTCGAACTACCATGTTGTTTTTCTTTGCAAATTTAAGCATGTCATCTGCTATAGAATAGTCTTCATTTTCACGGGTTGGTTCATTGACGTGCCATTTCATTTCGTTCTCGAAAACGGTCAATTTGAACCTGGAATTATGCCAGTCTTGGTATTCTGGAAGATTAAGGATGTGAGGGCTCATTGCGTTGCCAATAGGAAATGTTGACAATTTCTGATTGATGAAAATTGTAGCGTTTGCTAACGGCTGGCCTTGGAGATCAGTTGCTTGAAATGTTATATTGCTCTTTCGTACCTGTTGGTTGATTCGTTCCTTTGAGTTAAAAGTAAATCTAAAATTGAATCAAAAATGTTTTTAGTTAATTGGAAAACATTAACCATGTCGATGCTTTGATCTTGGTGTGATTTCCATTCTTCTTGACTAAATGGTTGTATGGATACACTGTCAACCAATAAGTCCACTGATGTGTCGTTACTCTGTAAATGAAACATAGAGTCATAAGTATTATGTAGATATATGAACACGTAAAATATTCCATTTAATGACAAACCTCAAAATATAGGTGAGCAGGGCCAGAAACATTGACCACCATGCCACCCTTGAGCATGGACCAACAGCCAGCCTCTCCAATAACCCATCCTGTATGCTCTATACCTGTAACTGTTTTTATGTTCGCCGACACATCAGCTTTTCCATGGCTCACCTGTAACCAAGCTAAATAAAAATAAAACAAAACAACCAACTTTAATTAATGTATTTACATTTATGGGGGGCAGTGGGGGAGCCCTCCGATCCACGATAAGTGATTTTTTGGCTGTTTTCTCACAAATTAAGAAATTCACTTGTTAACCTTTACTATCATTTCACATAAGCACTACTAACGCATACTCCAGCATTATTTACTCCAAGGGCAATATAGGAAAAAAATAATTAATTCATTCTTGAAATTGAAAAAAAAAAGAAGCCAAAAAATCATTTATATTGGAGCGAAAGGGAGTATATATGGGGAGTATCTCATACCAGAAATAACATAATGTTTATCCTTGTCAACGTAGAGCTTCTGGGAAAAACTATGAGAAGCTTTGGTCGTGGAAGAAGCAACAATAAAATGGTTGCCTTGTTTTGATGTATTTGTGTCGAGTTTTGCATCTCCAAATGGTGACCAGCCTTTCAACCCTTCATTGAATTCTGGGTTCACAATTATCCCTCCACCATATTGAGGCTTTGGAGGATCTGCTAAACACTGCATATATGCGAGCAAATCATGGCATACAAAAAATCAAAAAATTTCAGATTAGGAAAAGAAAAATGTGTATATATGTAGCTTTACTTTACCTCTTGAGTGAAACTATAGTCATAGTTAACTGCATATGCTCGAACCCCTGCAAAATGCATTCTAAATAGATGAAATTGAAAGGAAAAAAAAAAGTGTCTATGATGCATTAATAAAAAATGCAAGAGTTGAGTTTTATTGATTATGCACCAAGACTCGTACCGAAATATATTTCGCCTTTTCACCTTTTATTAAAATAGAGTTTACATTAGATAAAAAAATCTTTTAATTACAGTTTTTTTTTAAATTTTTGGGACCTACTAAAATTTTTGCTATTAAATCTATTTCCTTATTTAAATTTTGTAAGAATTCCTAGTACATAGAAATTCGAAATCAACTAAAATTTTCTATATTAAATCTTTACATATTCCAACTATGTACACACTTCTATTCTTCTAAAATTAAAAAATTCCAACACGCTTTGGCTTAAGAGCCTGTTTGACTTAGCTGATTTAGAGTAGCTGATAAACCTTAGGTGTTGAAAAAAACTTTTAAATGTTAAAACTGATATAAAAAATAAGCAGTTACGTGTTTGGATAAAAGTGATATTCTCTTGCCAAATAGTAGAAAATTTTCACTCTTTCTTCTTGAAGTCTATTTCCATTTGAAATGCTTGGACTAAAATAAAATTAAAAGATAAATTCAAATTAAAGAATTTATTTAATAACCAATAGAAGAAAGGTAGACATTACTTTACAATGGAAAGGAACACATTTTACTCATTTACGTTTATTTTTTTAATATAATAATCAAGTAACATGATGTCTTATTTATTGAATGCAAACAGACGATACATTATTTTTAATTTGTTAATGATTATACAAAGTCAATCAAGATATTATCACAGTTTAAAGACGTGCATACTGAAATTTGTTTTCAAATGTTTGTTACTTATCTGTGAATTTAAAATTAAGAAACTAATTTAAAAGGAAGAAGTTTAGCATTTTGATACCAAATATTCAAATTTGATAAAACATCAGAATAATTGGGGTCATTTTTTCTAATATCTATAACTTTCAAATCAATAAAATTTTACCCAAAACTCGTGTCGAACTATTTAAAATCAACCCGGAATGACTTCAAATTATGTCTTTTTTTACTGGAACTATGTAGGATATTATAATATTTAAAATAAAAATTTACCTTACTAAATTATTTTCTTTAATTTATAACAATAAATTGATGACAAAATATCGGTATCAACATTACGATTGTGACAAAAGCCAATTCAAGTGATAAAAGAAAACATCAATCTTCTTTTTAATTAAGATATGATCGGTTGAACTCAAGTACCGTGTAATTATAATATTACCAACAAATCACTTTTAATTAGTTAAATATAATTGTATGTACTAATTCAATAAAATATTTTAAAATATGTATGCGGATAAAATAAATATTTTAAACACTATTGTACTAATTTATATGTACACATCCTTGTGTGCTCCAGTAGCTTTAGTGCATTATTCAATGTTAGACTTGTGTTTTTATTCTTTAGATTTCTGTTATTACTTGGTGATTCTTTCACTTCGGTTTCTGATTGCACCACTTAGTTTTAGTCTTGTAGTATTGCTTCAACTTATGATTGGTTTGCTTGTTGTTGCTTTTTTCTTTTATTTTTCCTGAGCCGAGAGTCTACCGTAATTAGTCTTTCTGCTTTTCTATAGGTAGAGGTAAGGTCTGCTTACACACTACTCCCCCTCCCAAACCTCAGTTATGAGATTACACTAGATTTGTTGTTATTGTTGCATTATAAATGTTCATCCTTTTCGGAGTTCAATGTTTTTCTTAACAATTATTTAATAATTTCGAAACATATTGTGAATAATATCTTTGTAAATTTTATAAAATATGTAACCATGGTATGAGATTCACACACATCAGCCGTACTCTAAAACTAGTATATAAATATATCGGTGTAAAAGATATTTGTGTGCAATCAAACCACATAGACATCATTTATATAGATTTCTAACTGAGCATGGATTGTTTACCAGGATGATGAATAACCTTTTGGAGGCAAATGACAATCAAAATGTAAATATTTTTCAAGTGGATGAAACTTACAATCTAGAAAGAAACAAATAAAGGACAATTAACCTCAAAGTAAATAGTAAAACGAACCTGAGAAAACAAGGTAACATAAAGTGATTCCAACGAAGCTATCTTTCTTGATAAATTTCATCGTAACGAGTGTCCTAATGAAATGAAGTTGGATAAGAGCATATATATATATATAGATATAAATGAGTGCGTTTCTCTATTTGTGACAAAAATCGCTTGACCTAAACTTGGAATTGCTAGCTATTATTATATATATACTAATGCAAGAGAGCATTAATAGATTCAGTTTTTTGTTATCTCTTACCTCCTAATTCCATAGTAATGAGATGGTCAACTTAACCTTAAATCTGGTAAAGTTTTAATTTATTATTCTTCGAAGCATTTTTGTGCATTTAACGGTAATTTATTGCTTACATTTCATGTGTACGAGTATTATGTATTTTTGGACATTATGAGCGCTTTTTAGTTATTATTAAATGTAATTACGATATGAGATAAATAACTGCTTCGTGCCGCTGTTAATTAGGGAGACGTGACAGTTTCAAAGCATGTTACTTGTTGTGCCAAAGGATGATTCCTCACAACCAAAGGCGGTTTGCGTGACTTTTACCTAACCTCGTCAAACATCAAGGTAGATTTACAGTATTAAACAAGAACCGGTTTTACTTTTATCTACTACATTTCTACATTATTAGTGCAATTGAACCTGCTACAAGAAGGTTATTTACCTTATTTCTTTAGGTTATTTAATTCTTTTGTATAATAGTTACTGACGAAGAAAAAACGAATTATAATTACATGTCGTGTATTAGAATGCTTTCTTAGTAATCATCCTTGGATGGGCACTATCAAAATGCCTCTGAGGTTTACATGTGGGCCTCAATTTTGTGAGGGTGCATTCAAAACACGTCTAATATTTAACTTTCGAGGGTCGCCTAATAGTTTTCAATGAAAATCATGCATCAAATTTCCTAATTAATTCTTTAATTGATAATGATTGAAGTTATGTTCATCTATAGGAATATAGAGATCGATAGTAACTCAAAATAATGAGGCAAATATAGCATATTTAATTTACTAATTGAGAATAGAGAATATTGTGAAGGCGAATATCATTTGAATATTTCTTCTGAAAATAGATAACCAAAATTTTGATCTTCCCGTTTTATAGGTCTTCATATCTTAGTTCTAGTCTCACAAAATTATCACAGTTTATTATTTTGCTATTTGAAGCAATTCTATATTTACTCATGACGAGTAATATTTTAAATTATGGTACTAATGAAGTTTATTAATTCATCTGTTTCAGTTTATGTGAATCTATTTTCTTTTTGATTCGTTCCAAAAAGAATGACTCCTTTTTAAATTAGGTAACAATTTAGCTTACACTTACAATTCTACCCTTAATGAGAAACTTTTATAACCACACAAATACTTTGTGCCCCTTTTTGACTTATTTAGGACCACAAATTCCAAAAGTCCTCTTTTTTTCTTAAACTTCATGCCTAATCAAACAGGTTCACATAAATTGGAACGGAAAGAATAATTATTTATTTCTAGGGAGGTAACAATGTAGTTTGATATAGTTTTTACATATAATTTCATAGACTTCCCCTCACGTTTGACTTTATCACAATAACCTCCCTTGTGGTTTATGATATTATGTTTACCACCCTTATTTTAATTTTCTTGTAACAATTTTATTAACTTATTTTTCATTAAGTGAAAATATCATGAGTTGACTAATTTGCCTTTCTGATATACTCTTTTACTTAGTTAGTGTTATAAACCTCTTTTCCCAAAGTTCCTTTGGAATAAAATGTTCCTCCATTAAAATATATAAATTGCTTTATTTCATTTGATTTTTAAAATATCTTTGGTTAGAAATTAGATTATTTTATGTTTTTGCAAAAATCTTCCGTTCTTTCATCTTATGATGTTACTATCTCGACAATCGGCATGAGCTCAGGAACATAGAGGATCATGCGGATTCATGATTTAGAATATATGGGTTTCTGTTGTAATTTCAAATTAATATATAATAATAATTGGGTTCACAATTTGATAATTATAAATATTTAGTGATTTTTTAATAGAAATACAAAGTCTACGCAAAAGTTACTGGGTTCTCGGGAACTCTGTATACGGTTAAAATCGAGTATGTCCGATTTTATAGGCTCAAAGGATTGCCTCTAGAATAAGCTCATAATGGACCGAGCTCGAGCTTGAAGCACGGAGATCGAAGTACTCGCTAAGAATCGAGACCAAGCATGACCGACGTCGAGTAACGGCATAGCGAGATATCAATAATCGACCATAGATCTCGGCGAAAATCTCGGAAGTAATTGAACTACTAACGGTTATTGACATCAATCATAGGATTTATTTTCCAAATTAGAGTTGTACCTTATTTAGGATTCCTCTACTACATAAAGAGGACCCCTATTCATTTGTAACGATATACATTCACTGAGAAATAATACACACGTTGCTCTTTATTTGCGTACATTTCGCTACTATTCTTATGTTCTTAATACTTGATCTCAAGGTTGTTCTTACTCGAGGTCGACGCGTTACTACAACACCGGTTTGATTTATTTTTGTCGTTTAATCCATTTATTTAATTCTTCATTTATCAATTGGTATTGAATCATATTACGTGTCCTTAAAATCACAATACAAGTTTAATTGTTATTCGTATTTCGAGGTAAACAGTTTGGCGCCCACCGTGGGGCTAAGGATAATAGTGATTGTTCAGTGCTAATTCTGGTAAAACACACTATTTTACACTTGTTCTTATCAAGAATTTTTGTTTTCAGGTTGAATCATGTCAAACTCACAAAACACATCTACACATGGAGACAATGGCCTCGGACTTCACAGAGAAAACGAGAATGTTATTGCTCCAGGAATCGAGATGCCACAAACTGACCTTGGAGGAGCACCGCCCGTCAACCCGGTCAACGTCAGTTCGCATGTTGCTCTGAATGCGGACTTAGGCGTAGACCTCGAAGGCAGTGTACACAGAAAGGGCCGAACCGACACTCGAGGTACACAGGGAAGAGGAGACGAAGGAGTTAGTCTCCGAGTAATATTAGAAATTCTTCAAGCTCAACAAACCGCCATTTCTCAGTTGCAAAATCAACACAGATCACCAAATAGGGTCGAGTAGGAGGTTACTCGTCGTACCGAGCCGGTGCCTGAAATATCGGGTGATAACACCTCGACAACCGATCCCGCTATAATGAGGACGCTCGAGGAGCTCACTAAGAGAATTGAATCGGAAGAGAATAAAATCGAGGCAAACGATAAAAACATTGAGACTTACAACTCCCGTGTTGACCACCACCAATATTGAAAGGGATGGATTCGAAGAAGTTTGCGCAAAACCCGTTCCGTCCGAGTGTGGCTTCGAAGACCATTAGTCATGTATGCCTGACATACCCAAATACAACGGGATATCTGACCCCAATGAGCACGTTACCTCTTACACGTGTGCCATTAATGAAAATGTTTTGGAGGATGACGAAATCGAGTCTGTGTTGCTAAAAAAATTCGGAGAGACCCTGTCGAAGGGAGCTATGATTTGGTATCACAACTTGCCGCCAAATTCCATCGATTCATTTGCCATGTTGGCGGATTCTTTCGTAAAAGCGCACGCCGGGGCCATAAAGGTTACAACAAGGAAATCTGACCTCTTCAAAGTAAGACAGAGAGATAACGAGATGCTAAGGGAGTTCGTGTCTCGATTCCAGATGGAACGCATGGAGTTGCCACCAGTAACAGATGATTGGGTTGTTCAGGCTTTCACCCAGTGGTTGAATGAACGGAGTTCGATAGCATCACGTCAGTTGAAATAAAATTTGATCGAGTACCCAATTGTGACTTGGGCAGATGTTCACAACCGATATCAGTCGAAGATCAGAGACAAAGACAACCAGTTGGGATCCCCTTCCGGTTCTGTACATCCAAACCGGTCGATAGGTAAAAACCAGAGGGACGTTGGTAGAGAACCAAGGCCGAATAATGATCTGTACCAACCATATATTGCAGATCGAAGGAATAAGGGTCCGGGACGCAATTCCGCTCGGAACGATCGAAGAAGTAACCGAGGGAAAAATTCTCGGGGACTTATGAGTAAAATTAGCTTCGACAAATATGAAGATCCCATAGAAGCACCTCGGCTATCGAAGTACAATTTCAACGTCGACGCACCGGGGATCGTATCAGCTATCGGGAGGATCAAAGAAACTAGGTGGCCCAGACCCATACAGACCGATACTTCTCAAAGGAAACCAAATTTAATGTGTAAGTATCATGGCACACATGATCATATGACTGTTGACTGCAGGCATCTGCGGAGGAGGTAACTTGACTATTCAACGAAGGCCATCTTCGAGAGTTCCTCAGCGATCGAGCTAAAAATCACTTCAGAGAAAGAGATGCCAATAGAAAGGACGGACATGAAGAACCTCAACATGTCATTCTTATGATCGTCAGCGGGGTCGATGTCCCACAAGGACGTATATTCAAATGCACTAAGGTGTCTATCACCTGAGAGAAATGGACTCGAGACTATGTGTAACGACCCGACCGATTGTTTTGCATTATCGGGCCCCATTCCCCTAAATGAAACTTCCCATAGCGGCTTATTGTGATTTATGACTTGCGGGGACGGGTGGTTCGGGATTCGGAAGTGTTTAGAGTGGTATAGGAACACTTAGTTCCTTAAGGTAGACCTTGTTGGCCAAGTTTGACTTCGGTCAATATTTTGAGTAAACGACCTCGGAATCGAGTTTTGACGGTTCCAGTAGCTTCGTATGATGACTTCAAACTTGGGCATATGTTCGAAATGGGTTTTGGATGACCCAGGAGCGTTTCGGCGCCCAATATCGAAATAAGCGTTTCCTTAAGTTTGAAATTTGGTTTGGAACGTGTTTTTGTGTTTTCGAGGTCTGGATGGAATTGCGAGACCGAGAATAGTTCCGTTATGTCATTTATGACTTGCTCGCAACATTTGGTGTTATTCCGAGTAGTATAGGTCGGTTCAGCGCATTTATACCGAATTTAAGAACTTGAAGTTCTTAAGTTTGATCTTTAGGGGTTTTAAGGGTGATTTTGAGTTTTTTGAGTGTTCCGGAGGCTCGAGAGAGTCCGTATTATGATTTGGGACTTGTTGGTATAATTGGACGGGGGCTCAGGTGGGCCCAGGTGCCTCTCGGGCACCAAACGAGGCCAAAAAGCAGCTGAAGCAGTTGCTGATGCACCTGATCTGGTGTGACCGCAGGTGCGGTTGCCCAGTCGCAGGTGCGAGACCGCTCCTGCGGTCGCAGCCTCGCAGGTGCGACCCCCAAGTGGGCTGCCCATTTCTCGTAGACGAGGGCCTTTTCCCGCAGGTGCAGAGCCGCTGGTGTGGACTCCTGACCGCAGGTGCGAGCCTAGGCCCTCTTGTCCACTTTCGCAGGTGCGAGACTCTTCTCGCAGGTGCGGTCCTTAAGCCGCAGGTGCGGAACCACTGTAGGCAGTGTGTTCTTTTAAAAACACGGGAAATGTTCATTTTTCTCCATTTCTTCCACCATTAGAGGCCTTGAGAGCTTGGGAAAACTGCCCCACGACCTAGCTACTGAAGAAGTAAGTAAATTCTACCCTAGTGTTAGTTTAATACTTGAATTACTAGTTAAATTAACTACCTAATTAGTGAAAATCAAGGAATTGGGTAGTAACCTAGGGATTTCGAGAATTTAGGGAATTACCATGAATTTGGCTATGAAATCATACAAAAATCATAAATTAACAATCCTTAGGTTATGGGTGAGTGTTACCTTCGAGAGTTTTCGGAATCCGAGCGTGCAGGCCCAGGGGTGAATTTTGGGATTTCTTCAAGAATGATGAATTGACTAAGTAAGTAGGAGAATTCCCTGCTTTGAGTATAATTTGATATATTTACGTAACGTTTGATTAGTTTCGAGTCCTTGGGTGACGAGTTCAGAGTTTCAGGTGCAATCTTGACCCGGGGAGTAGGTTCGACACGAGGTGAGTCTCCTTTCTAACCTTGTAAGAGGGAATTGTCCCCATAGGTGATCTAAATGCTATGTGTTAATGTATGTGGGGGATACGTATGTACCAAGTGACGAGAGTCCGTACATAGCGACTATTATTATTATGTCCGGGTAGTTAGGCCCACATCATGTCTTGTGTTTTTCCTAGAAATGAATTATATGCTTCTTGAATTCATGACTTTATGTAGCATTGTTTCTCTGAGATTTATGGAATTTGATAATTTGAAGGAATTGTTTATGGAAATTAATTTTAAGGGAATATTGTGTGTGCATGTGACCGCTTCGCAATTTACATTCCGCGAGCGGAGTGTTATTTCCCCCTCTCTCATGGGAGCGGGTCGTACGCCATAACAAGATTGAAAGATGCACTTATGGTTCGGGCCGTTCGACACATATATGATCATTTTATGGCTCAGGCCGGTTGTCCTTATCCCGTATGCGCATGATTAAGTGTTGATGTTTTCATGGATATTGATTTGACAGATATTTGGGGAAAAATAAAGTAGTAATTGTTTATTTACTTCCAGTGTCTATTTGGGTTTCAGTGCCTTTAATATTTGCTGTTTTACTACCTTTACATGCCTACCGCTTTCATCATATTCTGTTATATTATATTGTTGGACCTTTGTGAGTGTCAAGTCGACCTCTTATCACTACTTCTTTGAGATTAAACGAGATACTCACTGGGTACATAATTATTTATGTATTCATGCTACGCTTCTGTACTTAATTGTACAGATTCTGAGGCTGGTGCTTATGGTTATCAGACCGGAGCTAGATTCTGATTATAGCTGGACGTGACTTCACGGTGAGCTGCATCTCCTGACGATCCTCGGCAGCACCATGGAGTTTTTTTTTGCTACTTCCCATCTATTTCTTTCAGACAGTGGGACTGTATATTATATCTTTTGTATATTCTGTTAGTATGCCCGTAGGACTTGTGATACTAGTTCCTGGCACACATGCGGTAGTCATTATGGATTACGGGACTGTACATGTATTGGCTCACGCCTCCTTATGACTGTTTTATTTTTGTTAAAACTGGTTAACTATCCTTCTCGATTTATGGTTCGAGCTTTTAAACTTGGTATATGTTGAAATGTTTAATCAAATGAGAAAGAACCCATAGTAAATTGAGTGTTGGCTTGCCTGACCCTGCTGTTGGGCGCCATCACGAGCTGAGTTAGGATTTTTGGGTCGTGACAACATGGTATCAGAGCTCTAGGTTCACGTAAGTCTCACGAGTCACGGGCAGACCCTGTAGAGTCTTGCGGATCAGTACAGAGACGTCTGTACTTATCTTCAGGAGGCTATAGGGTGTTAAGAAACCTCTCTTTATTCATATTCTATCGTGCAGTCGATGGTTTACTAAAACTCATTCTTCTATTCTCTCACAGATGTTGAGGACGCGCGCATCCGATGTTCCAGACCCGAGAGATGCCGCTACCTCCATCGTCCGAGGACGTGGCAGAGGCCGGGGGAGGGCACCGGCCCGAGGTAGGGGACGAGGGCGTCCCAGATATATTCCAGTTGCACCACCGCTAGAGGATCCTGCTCCCGTGGATTTCATGACGGCGCCAAGCTTCCTGGAGGTCATGGGACGTATGATGCGGTTTATGGACACTATGTCCCAGGCCGATTTATTTCCAGTAGATTCTTCCACTTCTCAGGTGGGAGGGGGATTCCAGACCCCTACTACCCAGGCTGCAGGTCAGACAGCAACATTACATCATACCCGGGTACATTGCCCGTGGGTGGGGTCCATCCTGTAGCAGCAGCACCTGAGCCCAGACCTGCTGCGGACGGCGATCCGCAGAAGTTATTGGATAGATAAACTCGATTGCACCCTCCAGTCTTTGGGGCTGAGCGAGACGAGGATGCCCAGGATTTCATTGACATGTGCAGGGACAGACTGCACAACATGAGGATATTAGAGTCCCATGGATTTAACTTCACTACCTTTCAGTTGGAGGGCAGAGCTCGCAGATGGTGGCAGTCTTACATCCACAGCAGGCCAGCAAATTCTGCTCCTATCACTTGGGTCCAGTTCACACAGCTATTCTTAGACAGGTATATCCCACCATCTGAGAGGGAAGAGCTGCGGTATCAGTTTAAGCAGCTGGAGCAGGGACAGATGTCAATGACAAATTATGAGGCCAGATTTTCAGAGCTGTCACGCCATGCACTCATGATACTACCTACTGATGCCGAGAGAGTGCAGAGGTTTGTGGCTGGGTTGCATCCAGGTATTAGGGCCACCATGGCCCAAGAGGTGGATAAAGGTACTCTTTATCAGCTCGTGGTAGAGATTTCTCACAGGAGCGAGGGGTATCGGTCGAGGAGCAGGGAGCAGGGGCTGCAGAACAAGAGGGCTAGATTCTCAGGAGATTTCAGAGGTGCCCCAGCTAGGGGTAGAGGTCAGTTTGGTAGTGGTCAGCCCAGCAGGCCTTCATATTCAGCACCTCCACCACCTCCCCGAGGTGTTCCAGCGAGGGATCATTTCAGCGCCATGCCAGAGCGTTCCTACCGCCCTCCAGCCATTAAGTGTTCACCCCGTGGTTATTCCAGTCATCCGAGATCCTCAAGTCCCTACTTCAGTGCTATGCCAGAGGGTTCACGTTGCTCTCCGGCTATTCAGGGTTCTTCTTCGGGGCAGCAGGCTATAGTACCTAGAAGTTGCTATGAGTGTGGGGATCTAGGTCATATACAGAGGCATTGTCCAAGGCTTCGGAGAAAAGCAGTGCAGCATGGTTATCAGCCTATGGGTCCAGCACCAACAGTTCGGCCACCTAGAGGTGGAGGACAGGTCGGCAGGGGTCGTCCTAGAGGTGGAGGCCAGTCAGGGAGAGGTCCGTCAGCTCCTGTTCACTCTGGTGGGGCTCAGTCTTCCGGTGCTCCAGCCAGATTCTATGCTATACCGGCCAGATCTGATGTAGTGGCCTCAGACGCCGTGATCACATGTATTATCTTAGCATGTGGTAGAGAGGCTTCAGTATTATTTGATCCAGGATCTACTTATTCATATGTTTCAACCTTATTTGCTCATTTTCTAGATGTTCCTCGTGAGTCCTTGGGTTCCCCTATATATGTGTTCACTCATGTGGACGATTCTGTGGTGGTAGACCGGGTTTATCGGTCCTGTGTGGTTACATTCTGTGGATTCGAGACCAGAGCGGACATTTTATTGCTCGATATTGTTGATTTCGAGGTTATTTTAGGCATAGATTGGCTATCCCCTAATCATGTCGTGTTATATTGCCATGCCAAGACAGTTACTTTAGCCATGCCTGAGTCACCTAGGCTGGACTGGAGAGGTTCCTTAGTTAATGCATCCAGCCGGGTTATTTCATTCCTGAAGGCTCGACATATGGTCGAGAAGGGTTGTCTGGCCTATCTTGCTTATGTGCGGGACACCACCGCCGAGTCTCCGATGATTGATTCAGTGCCAGTTGTTCAAGAGTTTGCTGATGTATTTCCTTCAGACTTTCCAGGCATGCCTCCGGATCGTGATATTGATTTCTGCATTGATGTAGCCCCAGGCACTCATCCTATTTCTATTACCCCGTACCGTATGGCTCCGAAGGATTTGAAGGAGCAACTTGAGGAGTTGTTAGCTAAGGGGTTTATCAGACCGAGTGTATCATCGTGGGGTGCTCCAGTCCTATTTGTGCAGAAGAAGGATGGGTCTATGCGGATGTGTATTGATTACCGCTAGTTGAAAAGGTCACCATTAAGAACAAGTATCCTTTGCCGCGCATCGGTTATTTGTTTGACCAGTTGCAGGGTGCTAGGGTATTTTCTAAGATTGATTTGAGATCGGGTTATCATCAGTTGAAGATTCGGGCCTCAGATGTTCCGAAGACTGCTTTCTGTACGAGATATGGACACTATGAGTTCCTGGTGATGTCCTTTGGATTGACTAACGCCCCAGCATCATTCATGGACTCGATGAATAGGGTGTTCAGGCCGTATATTTATTCCTTCGTCATTGTCTTTATTGATGACATTTTGATTTACTAACGTAGACTGGGGGAGCACGAGCAACATTTGAGAGTTGTGCTCCAGACCTTCCGGGAATAGAAGCTATATGCTAAGTTCTCCAAGTGTGAGTTCTGTTTGGATTCCGTGGCATTCTTGGGGCATGTGATATCCGGAGAGGGTATCAAGGTTGATCCTCAGAAGATTGAGGCAGTTCAGAGTTGGTTATGTCCTACTTCAGCTACAGAGATCAAGAGTTTCTTGGGTTTAGCAGGCTATTACCGCCAATTTGTGGAGGGGTTTTCTTCTATTGCAGCCCCATTGACTAGATTGACTCAGAAGAATGCCCCGTTCCGGTGGTCTTATGAGTGTGAGGCGAGCTTTCAGAAGCTAAAGGCAGCATTGACTTCAGCACCAGTTCTGGTATTGCCATCAGGTTCTGGGATGTATACAGTATATTGCGACGCTTCACGCATTGGCTTAGGGTGTGTATTGATGCAGGAAGGGAGATTTATTGCTTATGTTTCGCGCCAGCTGAAGGTTCATGATAAGAATTACCCTGTGCACGATTTAGAGTTGGCGGCGATTGTTCATGCTCTTAAGATTTTGAGGCATTACTTGTATGGAGTGTCCTGTGAGGTTTATACAGACCACCGCAGCTTGCAGCATTTATTCAAGAAGAGGGATCTTAATTTGAGGTAGCGCAGATGGCTTGAGTTGTTGAAGGATTATGATGTCACCATTCTTTATCATCCGGGCAAGGCAAATGTGGTAGCAGATGCCTTAAGCAGGAAGGCAGAGAGTATGGGTAGCTTGGCTTATATTGCAGCAGAGGAGAGACCTCTAGCATTGGATATTCTGTCCTTGGCTAATCGCCTGGTGAGGTTAGACCTTTCAGAGCCTCGTCGAGTTTTAGCACATGTGGTTGCTCAGTCTTCGTTATTGGGAGAGATTAAGGCTCGACAGTTTGATGATCCGTGCTTAGCAGAGCTTAGGGAGACAGTGATTCAGAGTGGTGCCAAGGAGATTACTATTGGCGAGGATGTTGTTCTGAGACTTTAGGGCCGTTTATGTGTTCCTAATGTTGATGGCCTTAGAGGGAGGATTCTAGAGGAGGCACACAACTCTCGGTATTCTGTTCATCCTGGTGCTACGAAGATGTATCGTGATTTGAAGCAGCATTTCTGGTGGAGGCGGATGAAGAAGGACATTGTGGAGTATGTGGCTAGGTGTCTTAATTGCCAGCAGGTTAAGTATGAGCACCAGAGGCCAGGATGCCTACTTCAGCAGATGCCCATTCCTGAGTGGAAATGGGAGCGCATCATTATGGACTTCGTGGTTGGGTTGCCTCGGACTTTGCGGAAGGTTGGCGCGGTTTGGGTCATTGTGGATAGATTGACCAAATCGGCGCATTTCATTCCAGTGGCTACTACATATACTTCTGAGAGGTTGGCCCAGATCTACATTCGGGAGATAGTCCGGTTGCACGGTGTGCCGGTGTCCATTATATCAGATCGAGGTCCTCAGTTCACCTCGCACTTCTAGAGAGCATTGCATAGTGAGATGGGTACCCAGATAGATCTCATCACAGCATTTCACCCTCAGACTGATGGTCCGTCAGAGCATACAGTTCAGATATTGGAGGACATGCTCAGGGCATGTGTGATTGACTTTGGAGGTCAGTGGGACCAGTTCTTGCCTTTGGCCGAGTTTGCTTACAATAATAGTTATCAGTCCAGCATCGAGATGGCTCCATTTAAGGCTTTGTATGGTCGGCGATATCGTTCTCCTATCGAGTGGTTTGAGCATGTCGAGGCTAAGTTATATGGCACCGACCTGGTGAAGGATGCCTTAGAGAAGGTAAAGTTGATTCAGGAAAGGCTCCGCACAGAACAGTCCAGACAGAAGAGTTATGCGGATCAGAGGGCGCGCGATGTATCACATATGGAGGGAGACAAGGTACTACTGAAGGTCTCGCCGATGAAGGGTATTATGTGGTTCGGAAGGAAGGGCAAGCTGAGCCAGAGGTTTATCGGTCCCTTCAAGGTGTTGAGGCGAGTTGGCGAGGTTGCTTATGAGCTAGCCTTACCTCCCAGCTTATCAGGAGTTCATCCGGTATTTCATGTATCCATGCTCCGGAGGTATCACGCCGACTTCTCTCACGTGGTTGATTTCAGCACTATTCAATTGGATGAGAGGTTGGGCTACGAGGAGGAGCCAGTTGCTATTATTGATAGACAGGATCGCCAGTTGATATCCAAGAGCGTTTCTGCCGTAAAGGTCCAGTGAAGGGGCCAACCAGCGGAGGAGGCGACCATAGAGTCTGAGGAGGACATGCGGAGCAGATATCCGCACTTATTCAGCACTTCATGTATGATTCTAGACCCGTTCGAGGATGAACATTTGTTTAAGAGGTGGAGAATGTAACGACCTGACCGGTCGTTTTGCGTTATTGGACCCCGTTCCCCTAAATGAAACTTCCCATAGAGGCTTATTGTGATTTATGACTAGCGGGTACGGGTGGTTCGGGATTCGGAAGTGTTTAGAGTGGTATAGGAACACTTAGTTCCTTAAGGTTGACCTTTTTGGCCAAGTTTGACTTTAGTCAACATTTTAAGTAAAGGACCTCGGAATCGAGTTTCGACGATTCCGGTAGCTTCGTATGATGATTTCGGACTTGGGTGTATGTTCGGAATGGCTTTTGGATGACCCAGGAGCGTTTCGGCGCCCAATATCGAAATAAGAGTTTCCTTAAGTTTGAAATTTGGTTTGGAACGTGTTTTTGTGTTTTCGAGGTCCGAATGGAATTCCGAGATCGGGAATAGTTCTGTTATGTTATTTATGACTTGCTCGCAAAATTTGGTGTCATTCCGAGTAGTATAGATCGGTTCGGCGCATTTATACCGAATTCAAGAACTTGAAGTTCTTAAGTTTGATCTTTAGGGGTTTTGAGGGTGATTTTGAATTTTAGCGTTGTTTTGAGTGTTCTGAAGGCTCCAGCGAGTCCATATTATGATTGGGACTTGTTGGTATAATTGGACGGGGGCTCGGGTGGGCCCGGGTGCCTCTCGGGCACCAAACGAGGCCAAAAACCAGCTGAAGCAGTTGCTGGTGCACCTGATCTGGTGTGACCGCAGGTGCGGTTGCCCAGTCGCAGGTGCGAGACCGCTCCTGCGGTCCCAGCCTCGCAGGTGCGACCCCCAGGTGGGCTGCTCATTTCTCGCAGGTGCGGACTCCCGACCGCAGGTGTGAGCCCAGGCCCTCTTGTCCACTTCCGTAGGTGCGAGACTCTTCTCGCAGGTGCGGTCCTTAAGCCGCAGGTGCGGAACCACTGTATGCAGTGTGTTCTTTTAAAAACACGGGAAATGTTCATTTTTCTCCATTTCTTCCACCATTATAGGCCTTGAGAGCTTGGGAAAACTGCCCCACGACCTAGCTACTGAAGAGGTAAGTAAATTCTACCCCAGTGTTAGTTTAATACTTGAATTACTAGTTAAATTAACTACCTAACTAGTGAAAATCAAGGAATTGGGTAGTAACCTAGGGCTTTCAAGAATTTAGGAAATTACCCGTGAATTTGGCTATGAAATCATACAAAAATCATATATTAACGATCCTTAGATTATGGGTGAGTGTTTCCTTCGAGAATTATCAGAATCCGAGCGTGCGGGCCTGGGGGTGAATTTTGGGATTTCTTCAAGAATGATGAATTGACTAAGTAAGTAGGAGAATTCTCTTCTTTGAGTATAATTTTATATATTTACGTAATGTTTGATTAGTTTCGAGTCCTTGGGTGACGAGTTCAGTGTTTCGGGCGCAATCTTGACCCGGGGAGTAGGTTCGACACGAGGTGAGTCTCCTTTCTAACCTTGTAAGAGGGAATTGTCCCCATAGGTGATCTAAATGCTATGTTTTAATGTTTGTGGGGGCTACATACGTACCAAGTGACGAGAGTCTGTACGTAGCGGCTATTATTATTATGTCCGGGTAGTTAGGCCCACATCATGCCTTGTGTTTTTCCTAGAAATGAATTATATGCTTCTTGAATTCATGACTTTATGTAGCATTGTTTCTCTGAGATTTATGGAATTTGATAACTTGAAGGAATTGTTTATGGAAAGTAATTTTAAGGGAATATTGTGTGTGCATGTGACCACTTAATTTACATTATGCGAGCGGAGTGTTATTTCCCCCACTCTCATGGGAGTGGGTCGTACGCCACGGCGAAATTGAAAGATGCACTTATGGTTCGGGCCGTTCGACCCTCGGCAGTGCACAAATATGATTATTTTATGGCTCAGTCCGGTTGACCTTATCCCGTATGCGCATGATAAAGTGTTTATGTTTTCATGGATATTGATTTGACAGATATTTGGGGGAAAATGAAGTAGTAATTGTTTATTTACTTCCAGTGTATATTTGGGTTTCAGTGCCTTTAATATCTGCTATTTTACTACCTTTACATGCCTATCGCTTTCATCATATTCTGTTATATTATATTGTTGGACCTTAGTGAGTGTCAATTCGACCTCTTATCACTACTTCTTTGAGATTAGACGAGATACTCACTAGGTACATAATTATTTATGTATTCATGCTACGCTTCTGTACTTAATTGTACAGGTTCTGAGGCTGGTGCTTCTGGTTATCAGACCGGAGCTAGATTCTGATTATAGCTGGACGTGACTTCACGGTGAGCTGCATCTCCTGACGATCCTCGGCAGCACCATGGAGTTTTCTTTTGCTACTTCCCGTCTATTTCTTTCAGACAGTGGGACTGTATATTATATCTTTTGTATATTCTGTTAGTATGCCCGTAGGACTTGTGATACTAGTTCCTGGCACACACGTGGTAGTCATTATGGATTACGGGACTGTACATATATTGGCTCACGCCTCCTTATGACTGTTTTATTTTTGTTAAAACTGGTTAACTATCCTTCTCGATTTATGGTTCGAGCTTTAAAACTTGGTATATGTTGAAATGTTTAATCAAATGAGAAAGAACCCATAGTAAATTGAGTGTTGGCTTGCCTGACCCAACTGTTGGGCGCCATCACGACCTGAGTTAGGATTTTTGGGTCGTGACACTATGTGCCCGTAGGCATTTTATCGTTCAATGACGAAGAAGCAGAAGGCTTTTCTCAGCCGCACAACGACGCCCTGGTAATTTCTATTTTGTTGAATAAAATTCAAGTTAAACGTGTTCTAGTGGATCCAGGTAGCTCAGCGAACATCATCAGATCGAGGGTCGTAGAGTAGCTTGGCCTGCAGGACAAAATTGTACCTACATCTCGAGTCCTAAACAGCTTCAACATGGCTAGTAAAACAACTAAGGGGGAGATAATCCTACCGGTAAATGTGGCCGGAACCATCCAAGATACAAAATTTCATGTCATCGAAGGTGACATGAGATATAATTAACTGTTCGGAAGGCCTTGGATCCATAACATGAAGGCAGTACCATCGAACCTTCACCAAACGATGAAGTTTTCGACGACGGATGGTGTGAAAATGGTTTACAGGGAACAACATGCTGCAAAGGAAAAGTTTGCGGTCTATGAGGTAACGCGGATATCAACACCTTCGACTTCAGAAAAATCGAGCACCAAAGATAAACAGACGGCCAAATAGAAATCATCGTCCCCAGCCTCAACCGAATCGGAGAAACAGGTAGTGGACAAAGAAGAAGAAGATTTTCTAACTCCTTGAACTTTTGTTGTTCCCGAAGAATCTGATGCAACCAAGTCAACGGTCGAGGAGCTGGAACATGTGATACTAATCGAGTACTTTCCCGAACGAAAGGTATACGTGGGAACGAGGTTAGCCCCCGAACTCAGGAAAAACCTCATTCAATTTCTTATTGATAACATGGACTGCTTTGCATGGTCCCATTTAGACATGACAGGAATCCCACCGGAGATAACAACGCATAGACTGAGCCTGGATCCCAAGTTCAGATTGATAAAACAAAAGAAAAGGCTCATTCCGAGGTAAAGCATGCCTTCATAAAGGACGAGGTAACCAAAATTCTCATATTAGGATCCATCCGGGAGGTAAAATATCCCAAATGGTTAGCTAATGTAGTCGTAATCCCCAAAAAGGGGAACAAACTAATAATGTGTGTAGACTATAAGAACATGAACAAAGCATGTCTGAAAGAATCTTTTCCATTGCCTAACATCGATCGCATCATCGATGCCACGGCTGGCCACGAGATCCTTAACTTTTCTCGACGCCTATTCTAGGTACAATCAAATCCAAATGGACCTAGAAGACCAAGAAAAGACTTCTTTTATCACCAAGTATGGGACCTATTGTTATAATGTAATGCCCTTTGGGCTAAAAAGTGTAGGAGTTACATATCAACGCCTAGTTAACAAAATATTCAAAGAACAAATAGGTAAATCACTCGTAGACTGATCCCGTCTCCTTCAACGTTTTGTGTGTTTCAGGTTGTCGATCGGGCTCCACCACGAATGCTATTTTTGGTGTTAGTGGGAAAGTTTGCATCGATAGCCACATGTGAATTAGCATCAATCCGATCTACGATCGGAATTTCAGCGGGATCAGTAAGGGGTATCTTGTTACCGGGTGCTATGTTGTTATTTTCATCTTGGTGACCGGACTCATTGTTAAGGTGCAAATGTGTTGATTGAGGATTGTGACATTTTTGTATTTTAGACTACAATCAAAGACACTTCAAAGAGAAAGTGTAAAACAATGTGTGTTATAGAGATTTGTATCAAATAATCACTATTATCTTCGGCCCTACGGTGGGCATCAAACTGTTTACCCTAAAATAGGATAACAATTAAATTTATACGCGATTTTAAGGATATGTCAGATTAATACTGAAATTAATGACAAGAAAATAAATATAAACACACAAATTGGACAGTCTTAGTCTTGAAGGTTGGTCACCCTCGAGTCAAGAAAAGCCTCAACGGACGACATAACAGGTTAACAAGATAAAATGAACCAGAAATGATCAATATATTGCTTCTTTAATGCGTGTTATAATGTCCTTTACAAATGATCATACCTCCCTTTATATAGTACGAGAGGCCTACTCTTGATACAATTCTATAAAAGGTAAAAAATCTCATGATTCGCTAGTTAATCGGCCTCTCCTTGTTACGTGCCGAGATTTCCGCCATGATCTCCAGCTGATCGCGGATATTTTGGCCTTCCGTTATTTGGCTCAACAAAATTCCCTTGATCTTGTTCGGTGCCGAAGAACAACCAGGTGGGTTTATAATTTCTTGATAATTGTTGATCAGCAAGGAAAAAAAAAACCAAATCCTAAGCTATTAAAAGCGGATAAAAGCTCTCTACAGTTCTCACAAATCTCCTCACATAAAATAAGTTATCAATACCCATATGTATAATAGTATGAAACCTATTTCAACTACAAATAGGAAAGCCTATTCCTATATTAATTCTAACTATAAATCCTATTTAGACATGAATTAAATAAACCAAATCCTGAACAATTAAAGTTTCTCTTCTACAACTTTGAATTAGTTTTCCAACAACGCATCCCTTTAACTGAACAAGTTTCTTTAAATGTGTGTATACGGTCAAAATCGGGCTCTCCCTTTTTGTATGATTAATCAAGATCGGGGCGGTAGACCAAGGTTCGACCCCATGTCATATCGGACCATGACACGAGGTTAGACTGCCAAGCTCGTGAATCAGGGGTCGATCGAGATCAAGATCAGCCGAGACCGAGCGGGATAGAGATCGAGCGAGATCGAGGGAAGCCTACTGAGTCAAATAACGGAAAGTCAATATATCCGCGATCGGACGAGGATCACGGCGGAAATCTCGGTACGTATCAAGTCAAGACCGGTTAATTAACCAGTCATGGGATTGTTTACTGTATTTAGAATTGTACCATAAGTAGGACTCCTCTACTATATAAAGAGGGTCTAATCATTTGTAAACACATCATATTAACACTATTCAAATCAATATACTACTCCCTCCATTCAAATTTATGCAAACCTGTTTGAGTGGGCACGAAAATTAAGGGAAAATGAGGACTTTTGAAATTTGTGGTCCTAAACAAATCAAAAAGGGGCTCAGAGTAATTGTGTGGTTATAAAAGCTTCTCATTAAGGGTAGAATTGTAAGTTTAAGCTAAATTGTTTCCAAATTTAGAAATGGGTCATTCTTTTGGAATGGACCAAAAATGAAATAGGTTCACATAAACTGGAACGGAGGGAGTACATTTTTCTCTTAAGCTTTCAATACTGTATTGCTCGGTTCATATTTTCCAATAGCTTACTCGGTTGGTTCGACGGTGACCTAGCTCGAGGGCCAAAGCCGCACATCATATTTGGTTTGCTTTATTTTTCTTCACAGTCAATTTTTAATATTGATTTAAATATTTTCTTAGTGTGTGCCAAGTGAAATCACATATCCTTAAAATTACTTATAAATTTATTTATTATCCGTTTTTAAGGCTAAACAGTGTGTATTGCACGTGGATTTCTAAATAATGAGTTTTTACTTTTTACCAAAGACATTTTAATTGTCGAATTTCTTTCAGGGATCGAATCCTATGAGGCCCATCACATTCACATGTTTTTGCATCCTTAACATTCCAATATTTTAGTTGTTATTATCTTATACATAACAATAAATAAAAAACATAAATAAAGATATAAGTTGATTGCTTAGCTAATTACAAAAACTTCTTCTCACATAAAAGCACATATAGCTCACCTTCTCCGCCAACAGATGAAGTTGGACAGCAATAAAGACTTTTTTTCAATTGTACATTTTAATATTACATGTTTAACCATCATTGACCAATGCAAGATTATACCTTGTCTCCAGTAAATAACCAATAAAATATAAAAATATTAAGTTGTGAAATATATATTTTGTTAACGCTCAAGTAAACTAAAATTGCATGCACCTCAGTTGTTCATGCTTGACTGTGACACCCTTCTCTATATGCTAGGCGTGTTACTCACCATACTTCGTGAAATTAATCTTGGATGAAATTCAAGTTTAGTAGAGGAAGGGCTGATCGATGAGTTCGAGAAGAATGAAGAACAAATGTAAAAAGGACTTAGAGAGAGAAAAAATAGATCTTTTAATATTTCAATCTCTTACTTTTCATAGTGGAGTATAGTTGTATATATACATGTATATTAACCAATCCCCAATAACTAATTTACTCTAATCTTATATTTAGAATCTAATAACTAACTTTAGGAAG
This sequence comes from Nicotiana undulata, assembly GCA_005239495.1. Classification (NCBI taxonomy): domain Eukaryota; kingdom Viridiplantae; phylum Streptophyta; class Magnoliopsida; order Solanales; family Solanaceae; genus Nicotiana; species Nicotiana undulata. The sequence continues at coordinate 29,426 of ML296683.1, forward strand.
TAATTAACTAATAACTAATTAGAGTATAATTACAACTATATTCTTTTTTATAATGTGTCATCTTTCTCTTCACTCCCCCTCAAGCTAGGTACTGAAAAAACATCCAAAATTCCTAGCTTGGACGATAGATAATCATGCTGCACCTTGTTGAGCCCTTTCGTTAATATATCAGCTGGTTGCTCTTTTGTTGCTATATATGTTGTTTTGATGAGACCTTGAACAATTTTTTCTCTGATGAAATGACAGTCGATTTCTATATGTTTAGTTCTTTCGTGATATACTGGATTGGCTGCAATTTGAATTGCAGCTTTACTGTCACTGAATACTTCAACTGGTAACTTGATATCAATTCCCATTTCTTGTAGCAATCCAATTAGCCAAATAATTTCTGTCACTGTTGTTGCCAGGGTTCTGTACTCAGCTTCAGCTGAGCTTCTGGACACAGTAGTTTGCTTTTTGGACTTCCAAGATACTAATGAATCTCCAAGTTTAACTATATATCCCGAAACAGATTTTCTTCAAAATGGACAGGTTGCCCAGTCTGCATCACAATAAGCTGAGACATTGATGTTAGAACTGCTGGACAATAGAATGCCTTGACCTGGTTTTTTTTTTTTACATATTTAACCACCCTTATGGCAGCATCCATATGTGACTTCTTTGGTCTTTGTAAGAACTGACTTAGTGTTTGAACACTGAATGATATATCTGGTCTTGTCATGGTTAAATATAGTAGTTTACCTATTAATCTTTGATAAGAGACTGTGTCAGCTAATTCTTCATTTTCACACATAGTAGAAGATTTTAGTTTTAAATGTTCATCATCCTCTGCAGTAGTTAGTTTTGAGTTTGTATCAAGAGGTGCTATAGCTGGTTTAGCAGCTGCATTGCCTGTTTCAGATTTTAATTCTAATGCGTATTTTCTCTGATGCATAAGTATTATTTGTCTTGATCTAGCAAATTCTATTAATAGAAAATACCTTAATTCCCCTAGGTCTTTCATTTTAAATGATTGTTGTAGATGAGACTTAGTGTTTTCTATTAGTTTTAATGAATCACCAGTTATAAGCATGTCATCTACATATATTAGTACCATAGTCATACCTTCAGTAGTTTTTTTAAAGAATAATGACTTATCATATTGACTTTGTTGAAACTTATTTTTTATTAAAGTTTCTGTTAATTTAGCATTCCATTGTCTAGGAGCTTGTTTTAAGCCATATAAGGATTTAACAAGTCTACATACTTTGTTCTCTCCCTGACTTGTGAATCCTTGTGGAAGTTCCATATATATTTCATCTAATAAGTCACCTTGTAAGAAGGCATTATATACATCCATTTGATGTATATGCCATTTTCTAATAGCTGCTATTGCTAAAACAGTCCTGACAGTCTTCATTTTTATTACAGGTGAGAATATTTCTTGATAATCTATTCCTTCCTTTTGACTAAATCTTTTAGCTACTAACCTAGCTTTATATCTTTCAATTTCACCTGATGCTTTATATTTTATTTTATAAATCCATTTGCATCCTATAGGAGTTTTACCACTAGGCAGATTTACAATGTCCCAAGTATGATTATTTTGAAGAGCTTCTATTTCTGTTTTCATAGCCTCTATCCATTTAGAATCTTTAATAGCTTCAGAATATACTGTTAGTTTAACAGTGTTTGATATTTTTGTTAAGTAAGATTGATACTTAGGACTTAACTTTTCATATGTTAAGTACTGTGATATTGCATAAGTCTTAACTTGATTTGCATTTAATGACACAAAATCTTTCATCCATAGAGGTGGTTTTTTACCTCTCTCTGATTTCCTCAGGTAAGGTTGAGCATTTACTGTTTGATTGTCTAAATTTTCATGTTGTGTATTTGTTATTTGTGGTATAGTACTTTGTACTGGTTCTTCTGAAGCTTGTACATAATATTGTGTATTAGATGTTATTATGTCTTCATGTTGAGTTACACTTAAATTATCTTCTATGTTAGATATTTTTGTCAGTTGATCTCCAGAATGTAGTAACCAGTCTGTCATGTTAGGTTGTTTGAATAGAGTATTTCTGTTGTCTTGTGTTGACTTAAAAGGAAATATATTTTCTCTGAATTGAACATCTCTGCTTACAAAAAATTTATTGTCTATTAGATCATATAACACATAGTCTTTTTGATTTGTGGCATATTCCATGTGTACATCAGGCTTAGCTCTAGGTAACATTTTGTCATTCTGATTTACTAGTTTTGCATAGCATAGGCACCCAATAACTTTAATATGTTGTAATATAGGTTTCTTATCATATATCCTCTCAAAAGGGCTTTTGTTATCAATTACAGTACTAGGAAGCCTGTTAATAATGTATATTGCTGCTAGTACACAGTATCCCCAGAATTTTATTGGAATGTTTGCTTGAAATCTAATTGCTCTAGTCAGTTCTAATATGTGTCTATGCTTTCTCTCAGCTACTCCATTCTGCTGAGGAGTATAAGGACATGTCTTTTGATGACTTATTCCTAGATTTTTAAAGAAATTTTCACAGACAGAGTTAACAAATTCCAACCCATTATCTGTTCTAACAATTTTTATAACAATACCAAATTGTGTTTTCACAAATGTAATAAACTGTTGTACTACCACACACATATCATATTTCAACTTTATCAAAAAAATCCAAGTCATTCTAGAGAAATCATCTACCACAGTTAAGAAAAACTTATTTCCATCCAGTGTAGGAACTTTGTAAGGACCCCACAAATCCATATGTACTAACTCAAAACAAGTAGAAGTCTTTATACTACTAACAGGAAATGAATTTCTAGTTTGCTTTGCACAAGGACATGTAGTACATAGATCTAGTCTAGATGATATGTTTTGTGCATTGACATGAAATGTTTTCTTAAGTACACCTGCAGATACATGTGTTTAACCAAAAAAATGAATTCTTTTGACTAAAGCTTAATTTAAGAAAAACTCGGGTTACTGATAATCAAATCAACCAAATAGAGAGTAAATATCGATAATTGAGAGCGAAAGAATAAAAGTAGCCTTTATTTCCCAAAATCAGATGATCCTGTTTGTTACATTAACATTCCTTTTATAGGGATGGTCTCCTAGTACAACGTTTGTATTTCTGTCATGAAGCCTATTGAATGCTTAATTATTGCATTTATGAGGCGTTACAAAGATGAATAGTAACTGTTATTTTAGGAGTTGCATAACGTACGGGACATTGATTGCTGATCTTCGAATCGGCCTGTTATTGCGTCCGGATTCTTCGTGACCGTGCCTTTTCTTCTTTGGTGATCTTTCCGTGGCTAATTCCTTGTATCGACCGTATCTCTTTATCCCGCGTCCGCGTGTGATATTTTGATTGGTCCACCTGGCTGGCTGAGTCATCCAAAATCTGTATACGTGTAAGGCTATATATTTTTTACCAATACAGATAGTCCCCCCACTTGCCATGTATTGAGCGTATAATACTTGGTAAGTGGATGTTCATTTATGGCGGGAATATTTTGCCGCCGCTTTACCTCGAAACTTTGTATTCTTTTATGGACGCATGCATCGCACAGTACTTCCATTTAATGCTTCTTCCACGTGTTCATTTCTGATTGGTTCTGAAACGACCCGGCGCCTTTTAGGGCTTTTTTGTGGCTGCATCAGTCCCGAAGTGACACTTTTGATTATGACTTTCCATCATTACCTTTCCAAGCTTTGACGGTTGCCATTAAGTATAAATAGTCTTCTTCCTTTCTTCCTTAGCACGAAAAAACTTCTACCCCTCAATCTTCTCTTTGTGAAAGAATTTCTTCCTGGACTTTATAAATATGTCTTCCTTAGGCCAACCTGAAAAGGTTATTGATGTTGAGGCTCTGGCTTCTTCTGCTCCAACGAGGAGTCGAAGAGGTGGCGGGTTAAGGAGCCTAGAACGTACCTCCGTTAGAGGTTCTTCTTCTCCTTCTCCTGCTAGGGCGTTGTTTTCTCCGAGAGGTAGATCTTCTCCTTCTATTTCTAGGAGTAGGGATGAATTTCATGAACCTAGAGTTGATGAAATCATTCCTTCTGAGATAACCTTTCCAGAAGTAAATTCTCCCATTACCGAACAAGCTCATTCTCTGGATAGTATTGAGAAATACGCTACTATCATTACTGTTGGTCATATTCCCGTTGTTCGTAGGGAGTGTTTTTGGGAGTCTAATGTTCCTGTCCTTGTGCCAAGTAGTACTCAAAGGATTACATCCTTTAAAACGGGTTTTTCTTACGTCTTCACTTATCCTTTCACGTTAGGATTTCACCCTCCTGTTGATCCTGTGATCATAGAGTTTTGTCGCTTTTTTAATATTTGCTTAGGACAAGTTGGTCCCCTAATATGGCGTGTTGTTGCCTGTTTGAGAGTCCTGGATTCAAAGGTTTCCTTTCCTTTTACACTTCATCATCTGCTGCATTTATATTCTCCCGCTTTATTCCACCAAGGGTTTTTTACTTTAGTTGCCCGGAGCAAGAGGGTTCTAGTAACCCCTGGTGATGATAAAGACAGAGGTTGGTACCTTAGGTACGTGGCTGTTCCCACTGCTGTTTTAGTGGGTGAGAATAATATTCCCTTCCCTGAGAAGTGGAATCGTGCACGTAAGTACTTTGATTCGCACCTGTTTTACTTGTAATAAAATTTACTTGGTGTTTATAACACCGTATCTGTTTTCCTCTTATTCACAGCAACTATGAGTGTTGTCGAGAATGTCTCCGACATCCGTGGTTGGGTAGAAAGAATGTTGACTGCTGCTCCTGCCGAGGAAAGATCTTGGAAGTACTTTTCGGCAAAGTACAAGTGGATTGTTAAGACCCATGGTAAGTAGAGTTTTTCTCACTTTTTTCTTTGCCTGAGTTTTTTTTATTAACTCTTTTCCTTTTTCTGATAGGGTTTTCTACCCGTGGGGTATCTTCCTCACTTCCAAGGATGTCTTTGTCCCGTGCTCAGAGTATTCTAACGAGTGCTTCGAAAAGGAAAGCCCTGGATTCCCGCTCTTGAGGGGAAGATGAGGGTGAAGAAGAGGGTGCTTTAGTGCACCGGGTGAGAAGGAGGCGGGTAATTTTGGACGACGAGTCTACTCCCGCGCCTCTTTCTTCCGTGTTAGCCACCAGGTCTTCTTCTTCTCGAGATCGATCTCAATCTCCATCTCGAGATCCCGCTGAGCGTTTATTTCAGGAAGGGTTTGAAATGGACCCTGATGATGTTCCTCTAGCTACTATCTACCCGCGTTTTGCTGATATCTCTGCTCCCCAAGTTGCTGCCGTTGTCTCTTCTTCAATTCGTATTACCTCTTCAATTTCTCCTCTTTCCGTCTCTACTGAAGTGCCCGCGACTCTTTTGGCTCCCGGCCCTTCTATCTCTTCTACTGCCCCTTCAGTCCCTGCTTCTATGCCTTCTATTATATAAGAAGGGTCTTCCAGCAGGGGGATGAGAAGGGTCTTGATTGAGGTTCCAGCTGGTGGCATCCTCTTTAAGAAAATTAGCATCGGTGAGCCGGAAATGTGGCTCAAGCCCTTAATTGGCCCTGAGGAAAGAGCTAAACTTGACAGCCACGCATCTCTCACTTGGGCTAATGAGGTGGTGCATAATTCCTTGAAGGTACATACTTAATCTTTTGCACATAGGCTGCTTCAATTAACAATTTAACACTTTTAATTGTTTTACTGTTTTTGCAGACGCACCTTATTGGTTTGGAGCTTATGAAAAGAATCTCTAGTTATGAAAAAGAGTTGCAAGTGCTGCGTAGGCTGGATGATTTTAAAGCGCAGTATGAAAGTATTCAAATAGAGATGGAAACTTTGGAAGAGGAGAGAGATACCTTAAAGGAGCAGCTGAAAGTTGTCAAAGGAGAGTTAGCGGTGGAGAAGGCTTCTTCCAGCCAAGCTAGCAAGGATAAAGATGTTCTTGAATCTTCTTTTGCTGAGCAACTGTCAAAAGCCACGGAAGAGGTCCGGTATTTGAAGGACTTGCTGGGACAAAAAGAAGAATACTCTGGAGAACTTGTGCGTAATCTTTCTCAAGTCCAAGAAGACCTTCGTGAAGCTTTGGCGAAGACCCAGAATCTGGAAGAGTCAGTCGCACCTTTGAAGGTTTCCCTCGAAACTGCTGAAGCTGAAAATGATAGCTTGAAGACTGAACTTCAGGTGTGGTCGAGAGATTACAATGAGCTTGAAGAGTCAACAGTTGTTGAAGTGAGTTGGGCATCTATGAATGCTCGTCATGACACACTGATGGAGATGAGTCAAGAAGGCTTCGATCTTGATGCTGAGATTGCAAAATCTAAAGAAGCCATAGATAAGACTCAGCAAGGTCTTAACCTTTCTCCTGTTGATGAAGCAGCAGACAACTCTCCGGAAGAAGAAAGCAGCTCTCCTCCTTCTCCTCGAGAATGAAAACTCTAGTCATTTCTCTGTTTTTTTAATATATTGGATTGGTGTAATTGCTCCCAGCTCCATCGGGAGTAAGTTTGAAGTTTCTAAAGTCCCCAACTGACAACTTAGGGGCATTTAAAAGAATGTACATATTATGCAGCTAAGTACTTAGTTTTGTACTTAGTTTATTTAGCCGCTTTTATATCAATGACTGCTTTCTTTTTGAGACTTTTATGAATTCCGAACCTTAACTCTTTTACTCAAGTCTTTTGCTTTTTGCAAGATTTTTGTTCGCACCTCTTAGCTTTCTTTTGCATAAAGATGTGTGTTTTACTTTGAACCCTTTTATGATGGGTTTAAGTTTTTTAGCCTCTGTTTATAGGAGGATTTGTCTACGAATTAGGGCCCTTTTAATGTTTTAATGAAGAAGACGTATCAACTTCATTGATAATGCAATATAGTGATAGGAATTTTTCACATGTTTAAGAATGTTTTTGTGAGAGGTTTTTATTTGAACTTTCACAACATTTTTCATGTATTATGTTTGTCATCTAAAACTCATGTTGCAACTGTTTTGTTTTAACAGATTTGGTAATCACTTGTATTTCATAACTGTTTTTAGTAGATAACAGTTTTTTCGAGTTAATACAAGAAAGTAACTGTTTTTCATTAGTAACAGTTTTCGTAAGTACTGGGTTTTTCCCGTGACTGTTTTATTTGCAACAGTTGTAAGTACGAGAGAAATGTATTGTAATCCGTAACTGTTTTATTTGATAACAGTTTTGAGAATATATACAAGGGTTTTGATCTTTCATCCGTAACTGTTTTGAATAACAGTTTTCTACTTGAGTACAAAGATTTCGTAACTGTTTTGATTATAACAGTTTTGGCTAAGTACAATGATGATGATCTTCTGTCCCTAACTGTTTTTAAATATAACAGTTTTTTGTATAAGGGATGTACATTTCTTCTTCGTAGCTATAATTTTGTTTTCTAACCCGAACACGGTTCGAGGGTTTTCATAGTAGGCTTTCGCAATTCTTGTGCCGGAGTTTTCAGTTCTTTTGCTCGTGTCACTTGACTTGTTGGGCGAATGGTTTTTTAGGCTTGAGCATTCTGACTTTTGGTAGTCTTTGCTTCTTTTTGGCCTTCCTTATTATATAGTCCCCCAAGTGCTTGAGCATAGAAGAATGAGATCTGAAGCACTTGATTAATCCTTCCTTGTGGTCCTTTCCCTGGAAAAAAAAAGGAAATATTCCGAACTCGAATGTATATCTCTTTTTAGATGGTGACTGCTTAACCCTTTAAAATATCCATCAGGAAATGTAACCCTAGACCGGGAATTATGTTTTTCCGCGCGTCTTTGCAGGTTTAATGTCATCATTTGGTGATGGGTTAGCTTTTTGCCTATCATCTAAAAAGGTTAGTAAAACTTTAGATATTTGAAGATAAAATTTTAACATGTGATACCTGACCGTGGGTACTTCTTTTGCTCATAAGTAGTATTTCTTCAGGTGAATGGCGTTCCAATTTGTTGGTAAAATCCTGTCGTCCATGGCTTCTAACTTGTACGCACCTTTTCCTGCCATTCCTCGGATCTTATAGGGACCCTCCCAATTAGGATTTAGTTTACCAGTTCCTGCTTCCTTTGTTGATTGGACAATTTTTTTTAAGTACAAAGTCCCTAATTTTGAAATACCTGAGGTTAGTTTTGCGGTTGTAGTATCGTTCTATGATTTGTTTTTGAGCTGCCATCCGTATTAAGGCCGCATCTCTTCGTGATTCGAGTAGGTCTAGATTAGTTTGAAGTTCGACATCATTCGTTTGTTCCTTAGCTGTCGTTACTCTAAGACTTGGTTCGCCGATTTCCACAGGTATTAATGCTTCAGAGCCATAGACAAGTGCGAAAGGACTTTCTCCCGTAGCTGTTTTTGATGTAGTCCTGTATGCCCATAGTACCGCTGGTAATTCGTCGGGCCAATTGCCTTTGGCTCTGTCTAACTGTTTCTTTATATTATTGATGATGATTTTGTTCGTGGATTCTGCTTGTCCATTAGCTACGGGATGATACAGTGTTGATGTAATCCGTTTGATTTTCCAACTATCGAAGAATTCTGTGATTTGAGAGCTTGACCTTTACCTGGGGGAAGAGGTCCTACTATGTCCATTCCCCATTTCATGAAGGACCATGGTGACATAATAGAATGCAACAGTTCGGCTGGCTGGTGCGTTTTATTAGCGAATCGTTGACATTTTTCACATTTTGATATGAAATTTTCCGCGTCTTCTTCCATTTTCGGCCAATAATATCCTGCTCTGATTAAGGTTTTTACCAAAGATCTAGCACCTTCATGATTTCCATAGTGGCCCTCACGAATTTCTTTTATCACGTACTCCGTTTGATTGGGTCCGAGGCACTTAGCTAGGGGTCCTCCAAACATTTTGCGATATAAAGTGCTGCGAACTAAACAATATCTCGTTGTTTTGCGGCGGAGCGCTTGAGCTGCCTTTTTGTGTTCAGGTACGATACCATTCTGCAAAAAGTTAATAATTTCATTTCTCCAATCCCAAGTTAGATTATTGAAAGATACCTCATTCTTGCTGTGATTTACTGTCGAATGGAAAAGATGTATGACGATAATGTTGTCTTTATTGGTTACGTCCGTAACTGCTGCGAGGTTGGCTAGTGCATCTGCTTCAGCATTTTCTTCTCTAGGTATCTGTGTTATTTCCCATATTTTGAACTGTCTCACAAGTTCTTGCGCCTTTTCTAAGTACTGTTCGAGTTTCTCGAGCGATGTAAGCCCCCCTGTATTTGATTCACCACCAGCTGAGAATCACTGTTGATTTTGATTTGTTCGATTGACAACTCTCGTGCCAATTCTAAACCTGCAATAACAGCCTCTTACTCTGCTTCATTGTTAGTTATTGGATAGCATTTGATTGCTTGTCTTATCTTTTCACCTGTGGGTGATATTAGGACAATACTTAATCTTGCTCCTTTTATATTAGATGAGCCATCTATAAATAGGGTCCACTGACCTGGGTTTACACCATTAAAAAGTTGTAATTTCTTCTCTACTTCGGGAGTAATATTACTGCTAAAGTCAGCTATAAAGTCGGCCAATATTTGTGACTTAATTGCAGTTCTTGGTTGATATGTTATATCATGCTCACTTAATTCTATGGCCCATTTGGCTAATCTTCCTGACAATTCTTGTTTATGTAAAATATTCCTTAAAGGATATGAAGTTACGACAGTAATTTGATGACATTGAAAATAAGGACGCAATTTTCTTGATGCCATTATTAATGCTAAAGCTAATTTTTCTAGATGCGGATACCTAATCTCTGCGTCTAATAAAGTTTTACTTACATAATAAATGGGAGATTGTTTACCTTTTTCTTCTCTTACTAGTACTGCACTTACGGCAATTTCTGAGACAGCCAGGTAGATGTATAATCTCTCTCCTTCTTTTGGTTTTGATAGCAATGGTGGTTTTGACAAGTAGGCCTTCAAGTCTTTTAAAGCATGTTGACATTCTTTAGTCCATTCTAACCGATTTTGTTTTTTAAGAGCTGTAAAGAATTTAAAGCTTTTTTCTGATGATTTAGAAATAAATATCCCTAGAGCTGCTATTCTTCCTGCCAATCTTTGGACTTATTTTTTATTTTTCAAGATTTCAGGTATTTTTTCTATAGCTTTTATTTGTGCTGGATTTACCTCTATTCCTCTATTGGATACGATGAATCCCAAAAATTTACCAGATTGTACTCCAAAGGCATATTTTTCTGGGTTGAGTTTCATGTTGTACCTGCGTAAAATATCGAAAGTGATAGATAGATGTTGTAGATGATATATTGCTTGTATGGATTTTACAAGCATATCATCGATGTAAACTTCCATTGTTTTACCCAAATGCTCTTGGAACATTTTTGTTACTAATCTTTGATAAGTGGCACCTGCATTCTTCAATCCAAAGGGCATAACATTATAGCAATAAGTCCCCCTGTTAGTAATAAAAGAAGTTTTTTCTTCATCCAAGGGGTCCATTTTGATTTGATTATAACCAGAATATGCATCTAAAAAGCTTAATAATTCATGACCCGCGGTTGCATCGATCATTTGATCTATATGTGGCAAGGGAAATGAATCTTTAGGACATGCTTTATTTAAATCAGTATAATCAACACATACCCGCCATTTGCCGTTCTTTTTGGGTACCACTACGGTGTTAGCTAGCCAGTCAGGGTACTTTACCTCTCGTATCGACCCTATATTTAAAAGCTTTTGAATTTCTTCATTGATTACTTGATTCTTGAAAGATCCTTGCTTTCGTTTCTTTTGTTTAATAGGTACGAACGATGGATCTTCATTTAACTTGTGAGTCATCACTTCTGGTGGGATACCTATCATATCTGAATGGGACCACGCAAAACAATCTTCATTAGTATTTAAATAACTGATAAACGTACCTTTTTATTCTGGAGTTAGTCTTTCTAACAATTTCACGCCAATGTAAAGTTTTCTTTCGGGCTTTTGTTCTGAAATGGGAACAACCTCGAGTTCTTCAGTAGTTGTTTTGATACATTCTTCCTCTTCTAGTTCATGAGTGACATCTGGCCTGGAGTCTATGTCTGTATGTTCTGGCTCATTATCTTCTTCCGTACCTATTAGAATATCTATTTCTTTGGTACATAACTGATCAGAAGTTTGTGCCGTACCTGTTGGTTGATAAGCCTCTGTTTGACAATTCATTTTTTTTTTGTATCTCTTTTACCGTTAATAGATATCAAGTTAATATTTCTTGAGGTTTGTTGGTCGCCCCTGATCTGCCTTATTCCCCATTTGGAAGGGAATTTTATTACTTGATGTAAAGTAGATGGAACTGCTTTCATATCATGAATCCATGGTCTTCCCAGGATAACGTTGTAAGCCATTTCTGTATCAATGACTTGGAATTTTGCATTTTTGATGACCCCTTCAGCGTAAGTGTTGAGTTCAATCTCACGTTTAGTTGTCACTGTTGAATTGTCAAACCCAGATATGGCTCGAACCTTTGGAATCAATGTGTTTTCGACTAGCATTTCTTCTATAACTTTCATCAAAATAATATTGACTGAACTGCCTGGATCAATCAACACCCTTTTAACGTTAGTGTCATGAATTAGTAAGGATATTACCAATGCGTCATTGTGTGGAAGTGTTAATCCACCAAAGTCTGCGTTGTCAAAATATATTTGCTCTTCGCTCATTTCTTTTCGAACTCGCTTTCCGTGAGTGTTCGTGACTTTTGAAGTTAACTGGCAGATTATCCCGTTTACTTCTTCTCCTTCGTGTATTACATAGACAGTTCGCTTTAGGGAAGGTGGCTTTGGTGGTTCCTGCCTGTTCTTCATATATGTCTGCTTACCTTTATCACTAAACAAGTCCGTTAAATAACCCTGCTTTAATAAATATTCTATTTCACCTTGTAAATATCTATAGTCTGTCGTCCTATGGCCGTGATCGTTATGGAATTCACACCATTGATCAAGGTTCCTCCTATTAGGTTTGGAACGCATTTCTTTAGACCATTTAACCTTGTCTCCCATACTTCTTAGTATTGAGACAAGCTCAGCACTGCTTATATTAAAGTTATGGTGTCCAATTCGGGTAATATTTCAGAATTGTTCATCTTGATCTCTCCTGGATCTTAATGAGGATGAGTTCATATCTCTTCCTGAAAGTTTTGTATTTTCGAACCTAGGACGTTGGTCACGTCTC
>ML296683.1:41883-56816 GCA_005239495.1 Nicotiana undulata
GAGCAATTCTTTGTCTCCTTGTTTTATTTTGAATATATCTTCCATTCGTTTTTCAACTTTTTGTGCACCAGAATGTGCTTTTATAAATGAATCTGCAAGTTCAGCAAAAGAATTTATAGAGTTTTCGGGGAGAAGAACATACCAAGTTAAGGCTCATTTCGTGAGTGTTTCTCCAAACTTTTTTACAAGGACTGATTCTATTTCCTCTTTTGTCAAATCGTTGCCTTTTACTCCAGTAGTGAAAGTAGTCACGTGATCACGTGGGTCAGTCGTGCCGTCATATTTGGGGACATCAGGCATTCTAAACTTCTTAGGTATAAGTAGTGGGGATGCACTTGGCTTCCAAGGTTGTTAAGAGTATCTATCAACATAAATTCCTTTGATAATAGGTGGAACACCAAGGATTTGCTCGATGCGTTCGTTCTGTTCTTTTATCTGCTTCTGCATAGTTAATAGTAAATTTTGTAATTCTGAGTTACTAGTCGTACCTGGTCGTGTTTCAGGAGATGTATTGAGAGTTTCATTCCTGGTTGAATTTGTCAAGTCTACTTGTAAATCTTCCACTGGAGTTACATTATTTAGTGACGGTGCCGGTGGTGTTAGAGGTACTTGTGGTAATCCTCTTGCAAATTCTCGCAAAGCTTGTCCCACGTATTCTGCGATCATTTGCTTTATTTGATCTGATTCAACTGTCTGTTCATTGTTGTTACGATTTCCAGCTCTCTCGGGAGATAGTTCTCTTGAAGTTCGTGGAGTTCCTCAAGGAGGAGTTGAAGCTGGAGTTTCACTCCTTTGCTGGTTGTTATCGTCATTATTGCTGACGTTGTTGTTGTTGAAATTTGACATGATTTTAAGGATATCGATTGGTAAAAAACGATGATTACAAGAATTCCCGGTAACGGAACCAATTTGTTTAACCAAAAAAATGAATTCTTTTGACTAAAGCTTAATTTAAGAAAAATTCGGATTACTGATAATCAAATCAACGAAATAGAGAGTAAATATGATAATTGAGAGCGAAAGAATAAAAGTAGCCTTTATTTCCCAAAATCAGATGATCCTGTTTGTTACATTAACATTCCTTTTATAGGGATGGTCTCCTAGTACAACGTTTGTATTTCTGTCATGAAGCCTATTGAATGCTTAATTAGTGCATTTATGAGGCGTTACAAAGATGAATAGTAACTGTTATTTTAGGAGTTGCATAACGTACGTGACACTGATTGCTGATCTTCGAATCGGCCTGTTATTGCGTCCGGATTCGTCGTGACCGTGCCTTTTCTTCTTTGGTGATCTTTCCGTGGCTAATTCCTTGTATCGAACGTATCTCTTTATCCCGCGTCCGCGTGTGATATTTTGATTGGTCCACCTGGCTGGCTGAGTCATCCAAAATCTGTATACGTGTAATTCTGTATATTTTTTTACCAATACAGATAGTCCCCCCACTTGCCATGTATTGAGCGTATAATACTTGGTAAGTGGATGTTCATTTATGGCGGGAATAACATGTCCAAGCCTCGTATGCCATAGTTCAATTTCACTTGAATTTATCTCTTTATTGTATTCTGTATCATTAGTGTTTAAACTAACTTCCTTATTTCTTGCTAATGTCTACAGAGTATGTATAACCCACAGTCTTCTTTACCAATCGCTTTCACCCTTCCACTGAAGAGTTCCTGAAATATACAAAAATCAGGAAAAAAAGCAACTGAGCATTTTAACTCTTTTGTTACTTTAGAAACAGATAAAAGATTGTATTTGAACTGAGGAATATAGAAGACATTAGTTATTGTATCTTGTTCTGTTATTTTACTACTTCCAATGTGAGTTACTTGTGTGAATTCTCCATTTGGTAAGTGTACTTTCTTTTGTTGATTTGTTTTCAATTTTGAATAACTTTCTAATAGTTCTATCTCAGCTACCATATGATTTGTAGCTCCAGTATCAATGATCCAGTCTTGTAAAGAATTAGAAGCTAATAAGGCACAAGGGATACCTGCTGCATTAGCTGCTGCTTTTTCTGTATTTGAACAACTGTCTTTGTTGAGTAATTGTACCAGATGTTCATATTGCTCCTTAGAAAATGTGCAATTTCCCATCCACGATACATTGTTTGACTGGGTACTGGTTTGTGTGCTATTTTCTCCTCCCTTCTGGTTTATCAGCTGAGAGTTTTGTGCACTAGTTTCATTCCAATTGTTTCTTGTCTGCATACCTTGAACACTTATATCAGACATCACATTGTGTGCATTGTGTGTGTGTACATTTCTTTTCCTTGTTCTGTATTCTGTAGGATATCCCACTACTTTGTAGCAATTTTCTTTTGAATGCCCCTTCATTCTACACACTTCACAATACATATTGAAATTTTTCCTGGTCCTTTGATAATTTCCATTAAACTTTGTGTGCATAGCTATATCAAAATGATGACTTCCTACTGTAGGATTCGATCCTAACAGCCCAGCACGGTTTGCTGCTGATTTTTGACTTTCATCGCTAATTACCATAGCATAAGCCTGATTAACCGATGGCATTGGGATCATTAATAAAATCTGACTTCTTGATTGTCCATATGAGTCATTCAACCCCATCAAGAACTGAAATAACTTCAACTTTTGTAAATGTACCACAAATTCTCTCGATTTAGGACAATCACAGCCCGCTGCCGGAACCAAGGCTTCAAACTCCTCCCATAGGTCTTTCAGCCTTGAAAAATAGGCAGATACAGAGGCTGTTCCTTGACTAATGGTTGCAATTTTCTCATGCAAATTGTAAGATCTTGACCCATCAATTTTTTCAAATCTTTCATGTAAATCATTCCATACGGCCTGTGCACTCGAAGCATACATTATACCACCCAACAAACCACTACTTACTGAGTTCATCAACCATGACAATACTATCGCATTCACTCGCTCCCAATGATTCCATAAATTTTCTAGAAATTTTTCTTTGGCACAGGTTCCATCAACCAATCCTAACTTATTCCTTCGTAGCAAGGCCATTCTCATAGATCTAAACCACAACGAGTAGTTTTCAATTCTTGTGAGCTGGAACGATATGATTTGAATGCCACTGACATCTGAAGGGCTTAGGAACAATGGATGATTGTAATCCAGCACATGCAGGCCTCCTTGACTCATTGTTGAAGAAGGAATTGTAGTAGAAACAGTAGGTTGTTCATTTTCAGCCATCGTTTATCAAGAATTTTCAAGAATCGAAGCCTTTGGTATTTTGGGAACAATTTGAACAGTTTGAACTCAGCTTTCTCTCGATTTGCCGATTCAACTTATTAGATCCAGAATTAAACTTTCAGAGTTAGTTTAATCCTGCTCTGATACCATGAAATTAATGTTGGATGAAATTCAAGTTTAGTAGAGGAAGGGCTGATCGATGAGTTCGAGAAGAATGAAGAAGAAGAAGAGGATACAGAGAAAATGTAAAAAGGACTTAGAGAGAGAAAAAATAGATCTTTTAATATTTCAATCTCTTACTTTTCATAGTGGAGTATAGTTGTATATATACATGTATATTAACCAATCCCCATTAACTAATTTACTCTAAATATTTAGAATCTAATAACTAATTTAACTAACTTTAGGAAGTAATTAACTAATAACTAATTAGAGCATATTACAGCTATATTCTTTTTTATAATGTGTCATCTTTCTCTTCACTTCGTAAACCTTTGCGTTTATCACCAAATTGAAACTAAGGGAAAAACAAAAACAACTTTAGCATAGTCAATGAAGATTATTAAATGAAGGGGCAAGGAGTAGAGTACAACAATAAATAATGGAGAAATTTTATGTTGTGTCTAATATAAGTACTGCGTGGCATGTGACCCTTCTAACTATTTGACAAGTGGCACGGTGGCCCCACATTTTATAACCTTCCGGAAGGGTCATATGCTTGTGCTACATAAAATTTCTTTATGAAATTCAAAGTATCATAGTTTTGTTCAACTTCATAATATACGCGAGACTAGAAAAATGAGGAGAACACATAAATCGGCTTAAGAGGTTGATCAGTCTCCGATCTTTTGACTATAAGATATGATGTTGTTGTTGGGTGTTCGAACAAAGTCTCACATTGGTAGCTGAAAAGATTGGCCGTCTACATATAAGGTGTAGGGAACTCTTAATGGTGTGAGGCCTTTTGGGGAAAACTGTGCGGTCTTGGCCCAAAACGGACAATATCACACCATATTGAGATTAATGCCCAAAACGGATAATATCACACCATATTGAGAGTGTATTTGAGCTAGTTTAGCCCAATACTTATACAGAAAGCAAAAGAAGAAGATAAAGAATAGAAATCAACTTATAAATTTATTGCATATTACACAACATTATTTGTTTCATATAAGTCAGCAATCTTCTACCATGTATATTAGACGTAAAGTACAGGTCCGTGTTCTTCTTTTGTAGCCAGCCTAATGTTAAAGGGATGCCTAACTTGGCGCTCAGTTGAAGAACCAACAACTATAGTGTGCAGTCCTGTGACTAACTTCCTCTTCCCATATGCATCAGCTAAGCTGAAATCCTTGCAGACATCCAATTTTGTTGTCACTGTTGCTGTCTTCTCTTTCTCCACCCAAACTCTTTCAAACCCCACCAGCTGTATATTAGGCGCTCCAGTAAGTCCTCCTTGCATATTTGTTGGCTTCCACAACATTAGAACCACGTAGGATCCATCCATTTTGCCATTATTCTTGACCCCAACTGTGATGCTAAAACTTAAACTCTGGCAATTCAAGTTTGAAATATCAAGTGCTTGGGTAGTCAAGTTAGATAAAAGCATGGTATCTGAGTCATGGGTTGTCTTTTGCTTTACGACAATGGTGGAAGGCGCCGAAACTATGAACGAAGAAAAGGTTGAGTAACTTAGTCCATGGCCAAATGGATATATTGATTTTCCATTATAGAATCTGTAACTTCTTCCTGGAAAGTTTCTACTGGCATTTGCTCTCATGTTCATGTCATTCATTGGTACATTGTCAACATATTCTTGTGGATACCAAGTGAAAGGAGATCTCCCACCTGAAATTGCAGAAATTGCCAACATACTTAGGGTTTGTTTGGTATAAAGGAAAATATTTTCCTTGCAAAATATTTTCTAGGAAAACAAGTAGTAATCTTATTCATTTCCTGGTGTTTGGTACGCAAATCAAGGAAAATATTTTCTTAAAAGTATTCATAAATAATTTTGATACAATAAACACGAACCCATAAACTTTCGAATCAACAACCTTCCAAACCCACAAATTTCATAAACTTCTAAACCGCAAAACTTTCGAAACCGCGAAATTTCGAATCCGGAAACTTTATAATTTCTAAACCCGGAAACTTCGAAACACATAAACCTCCGAACTTATATAACTTTGGAACTTGTAAAATTTTGAACTTGTAAACCGAAAGATGAAAAAAGTAAAACTGAAAATATATATATATATATATATAAAATTTCCGGGGAGGGGTGCAGAAAAAAAATAAAAATTTAAAAATTACAACAAAAAAAAAGTAAAAAAAAAGATTTTTTTTGTGCGGGAGCGTGGGCAGGGATGGAGGGAGTGGTGCAGGAAAAAAACAAAAATTTGAAAATAACAATAAAAGTAAAAAATATTATTTTTGTGGGGTGGGATGGGTGGGTAGTGACGAAAAAAAAACTCTTTGGAGAGAGAACATGAGGTGGGGTTAGGTGGGTGGGTGTGAGATAGGTTGGCTAGGGTAAGGAATAGGATTAGAAGTTTGAGAAGTAGTTTTGGAAAATGTTTTCCTAGTCGCACCCTTAATTAAGACAGAAGCGTCTTTTTTTGGGGAATTTGAATGTTTTGGGAATGAGTTTAAGAGCACCTGGATTATAATCTCCAAAGAGGACTTGAGAAATAGCATCACCACCATCTTGACCAGGATAGCCAACCCACAAAATAGCGCCAATCTTTTTGTTATTCTTAGCAAAGGTTACATCAATAGGACTGGCTGACATAATCACTAGAATGACTGATCCATTTGCTGCCTTAGCCACATCTTTTACAAGCTTTTCTTGAAACCCTGGCAATGTCAAGTTCACTCTATCCAGTGATTCTCTCTCGATAGATTGATCAAGCCCCATAATAAGAACCACCATGTCAGCTGCAGCTGCAGCCTTCGCTGCTGCATTGATTTGGCTTGAATCAGTGCACTGAACGTTTGTACATCCTGGCTCATATGTTATGCTCGCTAAATACTTTTGCATCGCCTGTAAAGGGGTGGTGTAGCGGCAAGGTACCCCTGCGTAGATACTTAGCATTGTCGCGGTGGCATTAGCATTGGGACCTATAAGAGCCAAGTGTTTGATGTTGTTTGGTGACAGAGGAAGCACACCATTGTTGTCTAGCAAAACTATTCCTTGTTTTGCTGCTTCAATTCCCAAAGACTGATGATCATTGGTACACACATCAGATGGTCCAAGATTTCCAAATGGTTGCATTTTTGGATCGCCATCAAAGAATCCAAGCCTCATTAGTACAATGTAGTTATATATCAGTGACTGATCAATTATAGACACGTCCACCTTGCGCAGATTCACTGCTTTTTCTGTATACTTTCCTAGATAATCCCCACAATTCATGTTCAGACCTGCACAATTATGACGATCATTGAAAACCTGTATAGAAAATTGTATCTCTATGCAAGAATAAATCGAGACAAGCACTTAGACGACCTGCTTTCAGAGCAAGGGCGACTGCATCCTCAGGTGTGGCAGTATAGTGTATTGCATCATAGTAAACTTCAATTGAGTCACAGTCAGAGACAATGTATCTGATAATAACCATATCGCCACATGCGATGTTAGAAGATAGTGAAAACTATAACTTTCTTAAGTGACAATGAGTTTTATTAGATGTAGCTATTATAGAGGCTTTCTACATTTTGGCATTACAGAAAATAGGAACTAACCCGTCTAGACTCCATTGATCCCTGATCACTCCTTTGAGCAAATTTGGATCAGCACAAGTTGGAACTCCATTCACGCGATTGTATGAGCACATCACACTACTAACATGACCCTCCTCTACACAGCTTTTAAATGGTGGCTGGAATGTATCCTCCATATCCTGTGCTGTCACCTGCAAAATTTTCATTTCACTGCGCGCTTATTATAACTTCCAAGTTGTAATCAAACAAATTGAATAGCAGCTTAATTTCCTGGTTATATACATTGGCGTCAAAATGATACCGATCAATTCCCTTCCAGTTATCAAGATCATAAGCAGTGTAATGTTTACAACAGCTCGAGACTTTAAGCTTGTTTTGACTGCTGAAATATTCTTCTCCATCGACTTCTTGCAAGCCTCGGACGTAGTTAACAGCATACTTTGAGACCACTAGAGGGTCCTCCCCTGGTGTTTCTTGAGCCCTTCCCCATCTGGGATCACGAAGGACATTGACATTCGGGCTCCAATAGGTCAATCCAGCCAGGCCAACATTGTGCATGGCCCGAGCCTCAGTTGATACAACCTTTCCTAATGTATACCATAATGAAACATTAAAACTAGCAGCAGAAAGAATGACAGCTGGGAAACTGGTTGCTCCAGGTACTGTTGCATTGAAACGTACTCCAGGCCCCGTGTTTGACACCCCGTGTAGCGCCTCAGACCACCATTCATAAGCTGGCACACCAAGCCTGGGAATGCCTGATGCAGAGTTAACTAGCTGTCTCACTTTTTCTTGGAGAGTTAACCGTGATACTAAGTCTTTTACTCTGTCTGTATAAGATAAAGAAGTGTTGCAAAAACCATAAATGCTGGTATTAGGGTCACTCTTATAACATGCATGTATCTGGGAATTACATGGTATTGTGAAGACAAGTATGAAAAATATTGGAGAAAGTAGAAAATGTTTTTCCATGTCTTCCCTAGATTTTTTGTTTTTCTTTTTTCTTATGTTTCAAATCAAGCTGCACCATACCTATTTATACTAGAATTTGAACTGGAATCCAGTGCTAACACTTACCTTTTGCAGCAAAATAGGTTGTTGACTGTAGCTTAAGGATAGGCAGGTGTAACCTTTGTTTAGCTTTTGGGTGAAAATGTAATGATCTTGTACCTTAATAAGAAAAATAAATATTGTCACATGTCATAACTCTGACCTCATCTTGTGTATGGGTCGAAATTTGACCAAACGGGAACCTGCCCTTGGGAGGGGAACAACATCTGGAAATGGCTGCTAATACCTTGTAGGCAGAGGAGCAAAAGGAGGAATCCGCCCGAGGAGGGGCTCGCGTCTGATTAGCTAGTTGGTGAGGCAATAGCTTACCAAGACGATGATCAGTAGCTGGTCCGAGAGGATGATCAGCCACACTGGGGCTGAGACACGGTCCAGACTCCTACGGGAGACATAAAAAGGAATGGCGAAGGATCGATTAAGCCGAGGTTGTATTCATAGGGCACTATAGCGACGAACACCTCGGCCACGGCCGAGGTCGGATCCTCAGAAGGCCTGTACGGCGAAGTAAACGTCATGGCGTTTAAGAAGGTCGAGCTAAAGGACGGTCGGTAGATTTAAGTATCCTGGCTAAGGACCGTTGGGTAAATGAGAATACCTAGTATATATACTAGGTAAGAGAATAAAGACAGGGGGAAACGACTCCAAAATCACACACTTCTTCACTCACAGTAGAGGAGGACTTGAGAGTCTACCCGGTAAAGAAGAGAGGGTTCAGAACCTTGCTATTCATTCTTGTAATCATCATTATGGAATAAATAGGGGCATATCTCGTGGTCACATTGGTGAATCTTTTCTTCCCCCTGTATTTTACATTATGAAGTAATGTTGTCAAGAATGTTAGCTCATTGTATACCTTAGATCTTTTTCGTAATCTTAATTAGTTCTTAAGCTTAACCTTATCCAGCTTTTCTTACTTGGCATTCTTTGATCTAGAGTTAATTGGCTAGATTTCATCCTTTTCTTCGTCATCTTATTTAGTTTAACGAAAAGACTTAGAAAACTTTTAGGTAAAACATCTAGTAAACTAGAATATCGTGGTATCCTTTATCTTTGTCTTTGTTCATTCCAAGTTGAACACACAATTAGAAATGAGGTTAAAACATGAAATGCTCTTAGTTTTATGCTTACAGGGTAATTATCTTCAGCTACATTATTATGCATGTCTTGGCAGCATCATTAGGAATAGGGCCTTTTGTTTTATTTTTATTTTCTCTTGGTAGCTTTAATTTGAAGACATGAATCAATCAAGTAACTGTAGCTCAGTTATATGAATCATTTTAACATCCAGAGAATTCATTATAATTTTTCTATTTTTACATTGGTCGTTTCCTATCACAATCCTCCTCTTTATCTGGACTTAGACCTACAACTAGAAATCATAAGATTCATGCAGTGAAGCAAAAGCATTCATATGAAGGCTGTGGAAGAGGGCATTGGTATGCACACACAAACCAAATGGTGACTTCAAAGATATACCTAAAATATCGACTAATGACAACTTGAAAGCCAGTACTTAAGCGAAATGGTCCTCAAACTTTGCTTCAAAAAATATCTTACATTGTAATTGGCCTCCAAGGGAAATGAAACCTTTCTTCCAAGTTACTAATCCTCAGTGTAGTTTGAGAGTTACAGGGCACATTACTTTTGGTCTTGTGGTACCAAATCTACTTTTAATAGTCCAATGAAATTTATGCAAGTAGGTGTTCTTTCTTAGTTGTATTTCATAGACTAAAATTTCTTATTTGTATTAACCTGTTGAGGTCTATGGATTTGAGGTTTTCTTAGGAGCAGTGACAAACCTAGCTTGATGTTGAGGGCAGATTAGTCCAATTATAATATTTTATATTAATGATAAATAGGTTAAATAAATTATTATAAAAAAATTAAAATAAGGGAGATAAATATAATATCTTAGACCACAAGAGAGGTTGATGTGATGAAGAAAAACTTGGAAGAAGTCTCTGAAATTATCCCAATCGTTTTATTTTCCTCCAATAATATAATCAACTTATGAGAGTTATCATTCATTATGTCTTATTGGGGTAAAAATTAATGGGTGAAAATCATTTTCATCACTTCAACTTTGCATTATTAATCAAACTCATCGTCCACCTTTGAACATGTCACGGCCCAAAATCTCACCTTAAGGATCATGATAGCACATAGTCTCTAAAGCTAGGTAAGCCCGTTCACTTACAATAGTTAAACCAATTAAACATGATATTATGAAGCCGAATTTAATATAAATAAGAAATTTAAAGGTGATACATGACAACACGGTATAATCACTACAATCCCCAAGATTAGGCAGAACAAGTCACGAACTCTAATTGAATACATACTAATACTCAAAATACAATATTGCTCGGATAGAAATTTGACAGTACAATGTAAGGGAAAGGACTCCAACGAATTGCGACGACCAAGCAGCTCTAGCTTTAGTCCTCGCGATCAAGAAGCTAACTCAGCCTGAGTCCGCTATCTTCAATACCTTTATCTACATAATATGTAGAAGTGTAGTATGAGTACACCACCGTCTGTATCCAATTATCAAGACTAACCTCGGTGTAGTAGTGACGAGGTACAAGTTATGACACCTAGTATACGTAATAACCTATAAGAATATTAGTATAAAGCTAATAATGGAAATAAGAATCAGTAAATGGCAACATGGAATAAACATGTGATAAAACAATAAGATAATCAGATCACGGTTAAAGTACCACTGAAACCAATTAGGAAAATAAATGACAATCAAATAATCAAGTCATTTTAACACAAGAGTTTACAACAAAAATCACCCCGAGATACCACACCTCATAACCACAAGTTGCGAGTCTCAAATCCCAAACCATAAACACATAGCACCTTGTGCCTGCATTATCAATCACAACCTCATGGA
This sequence comes from Nicotiana undulata, assembly GCA_005239495.1. Classification (NCBI taxonomy): domain Eukaryota; kingdom Viridiplantae; phylum Streptophyta; class Magnoliopsida; order Solanales; family Solanaceae; genus Nicotiana; species Nicotiana undulata. Next base: position 52,777 of record ML296683.1, read on the forward strand.
CAACTCACGTATTGCACGGATATTTCACGTGCCAATATCTCAATCCGCTCGGCATGGTCACAGGTTCACTATCTGAATTTGCATGGCGTGGTCATAAGCTCATTATCACGATCTGTCTGCATGGTCACATTCTCAATATCACAATCCGCCCTGCATGGTCACATGCTAATGGTCCAACTATATCACAGAGAAAGCAGATATGCAAGAGTACATGTACATGATCAATGAATATCAAGTTTCATATTTCTAGACTGGTATAAATGATATATTACAGTGTATGTATGTGTAAGTGTACTATCACAATTGAAATCATCAAGTAATATCAGAGACACCAAGTAGCACATTAGGAAAAATACAATAAATTACATAATATGCATGACATACACAAGGAAGTCGAAAGAAACAACCAGTATACTCCTCTTTCATCAACAACACACCTCATGCCATCACATAACATCCCCATATAGCCACCCTTATTACGCCGCTTGTGAACATGAATATGATATGCCACCCTTATTTCGCTACGTGCGCATAGACCCACCCTTATTTTTGCCACGTGAACGGCACGATATAATGCCACCCTTATTTCGCCCCACGCGCACAACAATAGACACAATTGTATGGAAAACCTCATGCTGACACTCCCAATCAATTCACTCAACATATCCACAAGTGCTAAATCAATGTATTGAGTATGATGGAGTAGTCATAAAGTGATTTCAATATGTTTCATATCAAGTTCACCATCATAAAAAGGCATATTAATAGCTGACGGTCTAATCCGATCTAATCCGGTCGAAACCACACATAGCCCTCGGCTCAATAATAATGTGTTCAAGAATTTCAACAATAACACAATGAAAATTAAGGAATAAACTCGAGAATGAAAGATATTCAATGAAATAATAACTTCAATTAAGTGCATATAATAACCTAAGAGTCTAAATCGGTCAAATGCCACATATAAGCCCATATTAACGCTTTTCACCTCATGTACACGTCTTTCACATAATTCAAATAGTACAATCGGACCAAATACTATGGGGAAGTTTCCCTCACACAAAGTTAGGCAAAATAGTTACCTCAATTAGGCCAATTCAACACTCAAAAATAGCTTTTCCTTTATAACTCACCTCTGCTCGGCTAGAATCGAGTCAAAAATGAATTAATATTATCAATCAATTCAAGAGAAAGCAATTTCGATTAATAAAGTTAATATCTTTAATTAAAATCAAAAAGTCAACTCAAAGAGTCAACCTCGGGCTCACCTCGGAACCCCGCAAAACTCACAAATTATGAATACTTATTCTGATGCGAGTTCAATGATATTCAGCTTAAAGTATGTATATTTATATGCATATTGCCTCGTCTTTTACTCATGGTTTGTAGATTTCGGATTTTTAATGTAATAGTTTGTATAATTCGTGATATTTTATATGTAGGAGTCATCCGGACGCAATGTGGGACGAAAGTGCACTATTTGAAGCACAAAGGGAACGAAACCGAAAAATGGGCCAGTGTAGGCCCTGCTCTACTCGTGGCAGAGTTTACTGATGCAGAATTTATCCAGTGCCAGGGCTAACGCCCCGCCCTACCCTGGGTGCTAGGTGACAGGTAGTCTCCTATTTCATGCGGGACAAGGTTATTTCGGCCCTACACGCCTCCAACTCGTATAAAAGGAAGTCTAAACCTATTTTGGAAGGGGATACTCCACTTCTGGAGAAAAACACGAGCACGGAACACTCAGGACCACGAAATTCATCAATTCTTCCATCCTTCATCTAATATTCATAGCTTTTATGTTTGTAAACAATATTTCAATTATTGGCACGAACATGAGTGGCTAAGAACCTCATTATTCTGGGGCTATGGTCGTGTTTGACTATTGTAATTTGACGGTTGATTGTGGTTTTTGATTCTATCATATTAATTTATTTATTCAATCTTGCACTTAATTATTCTATTCCGTATCTAACAATATAGTACTATCTACGAATTTATAGCTGAACTCGAAAGTGAGAATTATAGATTGCATATAAGATTGAGTAAAGTAAGCTCTTGAATTTGGGCATCGGAGAATAGATTCGCGATTAGGATAGACATATTCTAGTTACCTTACTTGGTTATTCTTGCAGGAAATATACCTTCGTGCTTGTCAGTTTTTATTATATAGACATATAGTCTTAGGTTGGCTTGAATAGGCTAGCGGAGCATCGAATGAACTTCGCGAGCATAATAAACCCATCTAATAAACTGATTAAATAAGTCAAGTGATTACATCAACCGTAAGAACGCAATTAGAGAGACAATAATCCCATAACCCTAGAATATCCCAATCTCATTGAATTCTTTCTGAGTGTTTGTTTGCTCTACTTGCGATCATATTTTCGTGTTTGCTTATTAGTTTCGTGGTAATATAGTTAATACAAACTCACAATCATTTTCTTCACAACCACTTGAGCAATAAATTTATAAATAGTTTAGATTGGACATAGTTGATCATAAATCCTCGTGGGAACGATACTTTCTCATTACTTAATTACTTGTAGATCGTGTATACTTGCGTGTGCATTTGACCGCAACATCCAACCTTACAAAAACCATCCAATTCGGACCTCAAATCAGCCTTCAAATTATCAATTTATGTTTTAGAATTTTTTTAAAACCAAAATCCCTAATTTCTTCAATTCAATCACCAATCAAACACTAAAACTGAGACTGGAATCATAAAATAAAAATAAATCCGAGTCAAGAACACTTACCCCAGTACAAATCATGAAAATCTTCTCCAAAATCGCCCAAAACCAAGCTCTCTAACTCAAAGTATGATAAAAGTAATAAAAACCCTAGACCAAGTTATATTCTGCCTAGGATTTCCGCTTCTGTGGTCCAGCAGTCGCATCTGCAGCAAATGCATCGAAGATGTGGCTTCTACTTAATACCCAAAACTTGCTTCTGCGAACCAAACTGCGCACCTGCACTTCCGCTTATGCGGACACGACACCGTAGTTGTGGTCCATGCTCGACCTGCTCAAATCTGTTTATGTGGAGACATTCAGCTTCTGTGATTGCGCATCTACGCTCCACTGTACGCACATGCGAACCTAGCTTTCCTAGTCAAACATTGCATCTACGGCCAACCAGCGACTTTCGTGGCGCTGCATTTGCAGCCCAATTATGCAGGTGCGAAAACACCGGATCCCAGCAGACTTTCAACTATTCCTCTAAGTACCCAATTGCTCCGAACACAACCCAAAACACACTCGAGGCTCCCGAGGCCCTATCCAAACATACCAGCCAATCCCAAAGTATAACACGAACCTACTCGAGGCCTTATATGTGATGACCCAAAGGGTCATCTTATGAGTTAAAACTCCATTCCAGGCTCATTATCCTTAAAAGATAAATTTTATTTACTTCAATTTGCGTGCGTAGCCCGGGCGTAAAATCGGAAAGCTTTTATGTGAAAATATGAGAAATAAAGATTTTGGAATTTAAAATTTAGTTTTTGTTGACTTTGGTCAACCTTTTTGAGTAAATGGACCTGGATCCGTGTTCCGACGATCCCAGGAGGTCCGCAGTAAAATATGGGACATGGGCATATCCCCGAAATTGAATTTCGAGGTCCCTAGCTTTAGAAATCAATTTTTGAAGAAAATTGTTTTGATGGATTTTTTATGAAATAAAGAAATGAATTTATGTTTTAACTCGTTGGTATCGGGCTCATATTTTGGTTCCGGATCCCGGTACAGGTTTATTATGACTTTTATATAATATCTGTGAAATTTGGTGAGAATAGGAGTTGATTTGACGTGATTCGGACATCCGGTTGAGAAATAGTGAAATTGAAGTGTTCTTGAGGAAAATCATGAGTTTGAGGTTAAATTCGTAGTTTTGATGTTATTTTGGTGATTTCATCGCACGAGCAAGTCCTTATGATGTTTTTAGACTTGCGTGCATGTTTGGTTTGGAGCCCCCATGTCACAACCCAAATTCCCACCCTTTGGGCCGTGACTGCGCCTAACGTTGAACCCGCTAGG